>KZ070248.1:91925-115311 GCA_002091845.1 Anopheles cracens
ATCGAAATCGACGTAACATGTTTCATTGTGGTTTAGCTCGTGGCGGACGATGAAAAGCTTCGCTCAGATGGGAAAAAGTGCAGGTGTCAGCAATGTCCGGACATTCGCCGGTTAGCGAGATGACAATTCCCCCACACTGCAGCTGACGCACCCGCCCACCAGCTTGTCCTCATGAATGGATATGGCGGCTGTGAGGAAGCAATAAGCAAAGGCAAAGGCAATGAGGACGAACCATCGTTCGGGTCACGACAAACGCACCCACCAGTGACCGACATTAAATCAGCACTCCAGGTCAGCGCCAAGGTAATAGCGGTGGTCTTGTAGCAGAATAAAGAAGGAAATTTAATTAAGTTCTTGCTGGCGCGATGGAAGGACCATTCGACGTCACCTCCATCCACGGGATGATGCTCGTTTGCCGCGATGTATTGCGCTGTAGCAGAGGAAGCATCGGCTCTGGGAGGACCTTTCCCGTCGGTCTGAGAAATGTGTCAAGTAAGGAAGGAAATTGATTTTCTTCAACGGAAATTACCGGCATTTGAGAGGTATATTGATGCACAGATCAATTACTTTCAATAGGACGAATTAGTTTCAAAATAGCTGGACCTACGAGTAGTGGTTATTAATGACCCTCTGTTGCGTTTTTTGTTACAAAGTGTAAATGTGTTATAATAATAGTCAACAAATACTATACAACTAAAAAACAGACCGGGACACCAAGCTCTGTATGAAGGAGCAAGCATGTTCCCCGAATGATGAGGTTTTGGGCGGTTCCGGAATTTGATCGAACATGAGTCTTTTCCCCCGGTAGCCCATTGTACGCACCCGGTTATTGACGATATCCGCAAGTTGCTATTGACAGTTTCATTACGCTTGAAACCATTACGAGCACACGTGCGGCATATGTGACCTAGCGAGTCAAAAGAGGAGGCTGCACGGCTTTCCAGCAGAATGTCCAGTACGTTTATGTAAACCAGTTGACCCATTAGGTGGAATCATGTCACAGCATGTTTAACGCAGTACATGGGCGTATGCCTTTAATGGATATTCCATTGCCTTTTACACCCACCCTCGAGCTAAACCCCATTTAAACTCGTCAATTCTAGGTTTTGAACTAACAAATTTAATTCATTTAATTACCGTACCGTTAATACAGCACGTTGTTGTGAGGGTAATCGAATGCTTACCTATACTAGTATCATATGCATGCAGATATTCCGATGTCATGAACTGCGACACTAATGAGCTTTTTCCTACGGCCGCTCCGCCCAACATCAGGACTCTGGAAGCAAAACAGAGGAAACAACGAAACGCAACAAAAAATAAATAAAGTTACAATTTCGGCAAAAGCTTCCACAGCAGCAACTACATGGCAGAAGAGTGAACTTACTTGTATGGCCCCGACGCCGGGTTCGATGTGCTGCTTTCTCGGCTAGATGCCAAACTGCACGTGGCCGACGTACGCGCGGAACCGGCGACGGCTCCTGCGGCAGGAGTTAAATGTTCGGTACTGTAGCGAAATGGAATGGAAGTGGGTCAACCAGCCGGTAGAGTTTGAGGCATGTGTGAATATGGTGTTGTTTAGGGCACCCGGTGCGGTTTGCATAATTGGTTCATTAAAACTTTAAGTTACGCCATGGGGTTAGAATTTGGCGAGGAATACATAATACACACGCCGCAACGGTGGAAAATTAAATTTACGTGGGCAAAACACACGCTTGAGGAAGTATTTAAGTATGCTTCTGAAATACCTGGAATTCGAGCTGGCTACGCTGTTGTTTGATTTGCTTCGTCTGCTCTTCAAAGAATCGCCACGATTTACGACACCTTTTCCGGTGATGGAAAAATGCCTCAGTCTGTAGTACTCCTCTTCGACGCCTGTGTTGGGCATGGAAGCCACTCTACGATGTGGGGCGAACGTTAATTGGGTTTCCGAGATTAATATTACATACTTTTAACTTTTGCCTCGACTGTTACCTCGAACGTTGCTGTGGCAAGCATAGTTGGTTTGGACGGCCTGATGCTCTACTTCCGGGAGTTTTGACCGACTGAGATCGGCTGTGATGTGGACTACCATATCTGGAATAAGAAGAAAAATATAGATATAAAAAGATAACATTTTCAAAAATAACGTATGTACACTGAAGGGTTAGTATTCATTTCGCATTAAGTACTAAACCTACAGATAGTAAACCAAATCACGTGCCCTTTGTCTGGTGGATTGCGTTTATGATACCGATTTCACGTCTTGGGCGCCTGCGCCGAAAGTCGCGATGGCTCCATCTCTTTCTGCCAGTGAGAAGTTTGCGTGGGATTCGATTTTCCCGCATCTCGCTCTGGCACTGTTCCTTGCTAGCAATGTGGAGGCTGGATGAGCTGAACTCGGGATTTCGGGTTCACTTTGACAGCTCTCCTTCTTCTTGTTGGTTAACAAAGTGAAGGAAGGAGGAGGGGGAGGGGATTTTTTCGCTGCCGAATGTCGAAGAAATGGTGTTGGTTCCTCGGTCTTTCTCGAAAATAGCTCTTGCCCGTGTGACTGTTTAGCATAGTTGAAAACGATGTTGAAGCATGATATTTGCTAGGAAAATAATTAGGTTACGCTATACTGCTGAAAGTGTGTGCTATAAAGGGTGTTTCGCGGTACACCCGGAAGCGATAGCGACCCCGCAGCTCCTGAAGGTGAAAGTGGTGTCGAATATAGCCTTCGGTTCACGGTTGTTCGGTCATGTTGCTACACCGCTTGCGGATGTTCAATTTTCCACGAGCAACACACTGTTCCCTACGGGCTATCCCTAACCGTTCGATTGCGTAAACATCGATCGTGTAATTCATTTGTGCTTCCAACTCAACGCAACTGTGCTGCCAGAAGGCGACCACCACCAAAGACACGAACGAGTGAATTTCTTCGATGGCAGGTAAGTAGCAGTGGGGGGTCGAATCTTCCCACCACCCTGCACATTAAAGCATTCTATTGTTTGCCCGCTACGCCTCGATTTGTGCCACATTTCCGTTAAAATAGCCAAACATATCGGTCCAAATGTAGTCTGCAGCGCTTGGGACTTCGAAGCAAGAGGGTACAGTGGGCGATGAGAGACGGGAAAACATACGTAAATTGTTTGTTTGTTTATGTTTTGGTTTGCACGAAATGTCAAAACGGGGCTGTGCGGCAACAACGGTAAGGCAAAGTGTGGAGCTTGGTTTGGTGCAAGTCGTGCGTGACGAAAGCAAAGCCCGTAATCAGTTAAACTGACTATGGAAGACAAAGCTAATCATTAGTATGGAGACGTTTATCAGCATGGTTTAATGAGATTTAATTATTTCTTCCGCCACAGGAGCATGTCTACTTTGATATTGTCGCACTAGCGAGGCCATCAAGTTCGTTACGAATCGATTCACGACCGAGAAAAGAAACAAACGCAACGAACTAGTGCGGTAGATGGACGAAATGACTTCCCCAAGAAGAAATACTTTCGCCGGATCGGTACACCCCACAACGACGGCGGGTAAGGGAGGAACCACGGCAATAGGCATCGACTTCGGCACCAGCTTCTCCAGCGTGGGGATCTATCGGAATGACAAATTCGAGATTATTGCCAACGAGTGCGGCAATCATCGCATCCCGTCGGTGGTGGCCTTCACCGACAAGGGTCGCTTGGTGGGCGATGAAGCCCTCGCCCAAGCCGACAGCGATCCGGGCAACTGTGTGCTCGAGGTGAAGCGTATACTCGGCCGCCACAAGAATGAGGGTGCGCTGCGAGTGCAGTTTAAGGGCGAAACCAAATGCTACCACCCGGAAGAGATCTGCGGTCTCATCCTGTCGCATCTGCGCACAATGGCCGAACGGCAGTTGGGCGAGCCGGTATCGTCCGCCGTCATCGCTGTGCCGGCCGGGTTCACCGACGGGCAGCGGCAGGCCGTGCTCGATGCGGCCACCATCGCCGGGTTGAGCGTGCTGCGCCTGATCAATGAACCGACGGCGGCCGCCATTTCGTTCGGCATCAACAAAAAGCTTATCGGCGAGCAATACGTGCTGGTGTGCTCGTTCGGCAGTGGCTTCCTGGACGTGTCGATTGTGACCATCTACAACGGTGTGTTCCAGGTGCGGGCAAGCTCCGGTGATACGAAACTGGGCGGCACGGACATCGACAACCGGCTGGTGGAGCACTTTGTGCGCCAGTTACGTGACACGCAGGCGCTCGATGTGTCACGCGACAACGTTGCGATGCGCAGGCTGCGTAAAGCCTGCGAACAAGCCAAGCGGACGCTATCATACACGAGCCAAGTGACGGTGGAGGTTGACAGTCTGCCCGAAGGGCACAAACTGTGCGCAACGCTCACAAAGGACCACGTGGACGAGCTGTGTAAGGATCTGTTCGAACGGGTGCTGCTGCACGTCGAGACGGCGCTGCGTCGTGCGCGAAAGGATCGATTTGCGATACACGAAATCATGCTCGTCGGCGAATCGTCGCGCATACCGCGCGTGCAAATTATGCTGAGCGAATTCTTCGACCGCCGGTCGCTCAGCAGCTCGGTCAACTCGGACGAGGCGGTGGTGGTCGGCACGGCCATCGCTGCCGGCATACTGAGCGGCGACAAATCGGGCGCGATACAGGATCTGCTCTGGTGGGATCTGGTACCGCGCTCGATCGGCATGATTGGAGACGGCGGAGAAGGTGGCGGCGAGTCGTCGTCGCCGCGCATACTGATCAGCCGTAATTCGACGCTCCCGCTGAAGGAGCGCCACCGGGTGCGGAACTTCCGTGAGGTGCACCGACTGTACGAGGGGGAAAGTGCCATTGTTAGTGATAATGTTACGCTCGGCCGGCTGCAGCTCGAGGGCAACTTTGGCGAGGGACTCGAGGACGTTGGGCTGTCGTTTCAAGTGGATCTGAACGGGGTGCTGCACGTGATGGTGGAAGGTAATATCGAGCTGAAGGCCACGCTGGACAAGGGTCGGCTCGAACGGTACGAGATCGATCGTATCGTGTACAAACACAAGCGCTTGCTGCTCGAACTGGAGCGTGGACAGGAGGAGGAGCAGGAGAAGGAGAAAAAGGAGCGGGACAGGAAACCTCCGCGGGTACAGTGATTAGTCGCGCGGAACAGCTCGAAGCCGTGATAGGCACATGGGACCGGTTCAGCGAGTGGCTGCACTGTCTGTGCGTCGTGACGTTCGATCTCGAGCTGGGACAGGCGATGGAGCTCATTTACCCTAAGCACGTGACGCTGACCGAGCAGGAAAAGATGAACATCTGCTATCTGGCGTTCCCGGACTCGAACTCAGGCTGTATGGGCGATTCACAGTTCCACATCCGGCTGCGTGTTTCGTCCGGCTCGGAAAACTCCACGCTCCCGGAAGGTTTGCAGGAGTTCAACTGCCACTGCATGCCGGTACATCGGGCGGATCCGGGCCACTTCTGGGGCTTCGTCTACTTCCGCCAGATCAAGGATGCCACGCTGAAGCGAGGTTACTTCCAGAAGAGCTTGGTCCTGCTGACGCGCCTTCCGTTCATCAATCTGTTCTACGAACTGTGCGGGGTGATTGCACCGGCATACTTCAGTTCCGGCGAACCGACGCTCGAGGCCGTTTGCGACAGTGTTTGCAAGTGGCCGTCGCCGCTTAGCGACGAGTCGCTGCAGTTGCATCTGCTCGGCAACGTGTACGAGATCGCAATTCCGAAGCAGAACGGCAAGTACAGTGGCCTGGTGTCGCCGGTCGACAGCCTCTACCCTGCGAACAAACCGGGCGCCAATGGACGGCCACCGAATCAAACCCGCACCATCTCGTCCGTGCACGAAATCGACATCTTCCGCAGTCTGCAACTCTTTCTACCGCACGTCCACCTGCTGTGGGAGCTGGTGCTGACCGGAGAACCGATCATTGTGACCGGCACCTCACCGACCGACTGTGCCCACATGGTGCAGTCGCTGACTAGCCTTATCAGTCCGCTGGCGTACTGTGCCGAAAGCCGTCCCTACTTCACCATCCACGATACGGAGTTCAAGGAGTTCACGCAAAACAAACACGGCCACCCGGCGATCATACTGGGCGTGACGAATCCGTTCTTTGCCAAGACGCTGCAGCACTGGCCGCACACGATACGCTTGCAGGACAGCACCGAGGCGCAGCTGCAGCGGCAGCAGCGCGCCGCAACGCCATCCACCGGTACAACGAAGAGCGGCAGCGACGCTGGTGGCGGTGGTTTGCCGTCCGAAGGATCGGCGACACTCTCGCGGCTGTCCAAGATCAAACAGATCACCCACAAACTGCTCGACTCGTCGCCCGGACTCTACACGCAGTACAAACCGTTCGTGCAGAAGGACAAAGCGTTCATCAAGAAGATCCTGCTCGGCCTGAAGACGGACCGGCCGCTCTCCGTGCAGTCCGCCCTGCTGCGGCGCCATCTGCTCGAGCTGACGCAAAGCTTCATGATTCCGCTCGAGCGCTACATGGCCTCGCTCATGCCGCTGCAGAAGGACATCTCGCCGTTCCGCTCCGCCCCGCAACCGCACCCGTTCAAGCAGGAGGACTTTCTGGCCACGCTCGAGGAGTTCGGCCCGCAGCTGACCTCGACCTGCAAGGGCGACTGGGAGGGCCTGTACCGGCGGTTCTTCAGTTCGCCCAACTTCAAGGGCTGGTACGAGACGCGCTACTGCGAGCTGGAGCAGACGCTGCAGGTGCTGCACATGCAGACGCTGTCCGAGTCCGACCTGGCCGAGTGGGCCCACGGCAAGCTGGAGGTGGAGATCGTCGACATGATCCTGCGGTTGCGCCACAAACTGACGCTGCTGCAGGCCGGCGGCGGCACGATGGCCGCGCTGCCGGTGCAGCTGAACGCGCGCGACACCCGGGCCCAGCTGCTGCGCCACATGGAGAGCATGAAGAAAAGTCTTCCGGACGATTTGAAGCAAATCCTCGGGGACGCGTGATCGCGCACACGCAACGCACGGGTTGGTGGTGCACGGAAATAAAGCTACTAAGCCATCGCCGTACGCATAATCGAATGTTGCTTTTTTAACCAGTAAACGAACGCCCGCCCCCGCTTCTTTTCTATTTACGAGATGACAGTGGAACAGGGGAAGAAGGTGGAGATAAGAGTGCATTGCGCCATATCCTTTCCTTTGATTGCTACATTTATGGAGTAAAAATTTAATTTACGTCCCATCGGCTGCATCGGCGTGCAGCTGGAAGGACTCGTTCGAACGGACCGCTCAATAGTGCAGCACAAATGCGTTCTGCCAGTAGGGCCCGGGACAAGATGACAGGATGATGACACAAATGAGGCCATAGTGCTCGCTCGGCCATCCATCCGCTCTCGTGCCCACCCGTATCGTACGATGTTTCCACTTTACTGACCACCGAAACGACGGTGGTCCCGTGTCGAGCGGCGGACGTGCGCATCTCTTCTCCCGTGATATTTTCATTGTCCGCCGCCGACCCGTACCGGCACCAGAAGAGTGGCAAGCATTCTTGGCAGCGGGCCAAATGGAAATATTTCAAATATTCCATAAAAGCAGACGAGCCGAGAGCTGATATTTAGAGGATGGTGCTTCGACTTTAATAACCTTTTCCTGCATACTGCCGTGGGCGTCGTTTGTTTGCCGCTCCGGCTCGCATCCCGAAACCCAGCAGCGGCAGTATACCTTGACGCGGAATGGGAAATTTCGAGTGAACAATCAATATCTTTGCTCCCAACCAACCGCTGGAGAGGAGGCGAACCGACCGGCGAACTGCGTCAAACCGACGACGACGGCAATAAAAAATAAATCTGAAAATTCGTTATAACTACAACCTTGTTTCTGCGCGATTTAATGAAAATCGGAATCGCAAATTTATGACCGGTGGGTCAAGGGGCACCGGCAACAAGATTAATCGTTTGAAGAATTTTGTTTCCGCCTGATGGGAAAAAAGGAGTCGAAAAGTTGTGCAATTTCCCAGGGGATCCAATCGCTGATTAATGCCCGTCACACTTGCAGCGCTCCGAAATAAGGTCAGCGTGCGTTCTTACACACGGACACGAAATATGATCTGAATCGACAACACATTTGACCCACGCCAGGGCGGAGTTCCGTTGTCATCACGTTTGTTGTTGCACATGCACCATCCCCAACTTTATGTCATTAAAACTTTCCAATGAGCTGCAGAACCTAGGGTGGCGCAAAACGAATCAGCATTCTGGTACCGGTCCAGCCGTATCTTCGACTGGAAGTTTACGTCTGCACACTCTCTATTCGTTCCGGTGTACAGAGGAGCACACCCCTTTATCCTATTCCTTCACTATGCGCTCGTGCCTATTGTTGTCGCGAAAAGTGCCATCATCGTAATTGAAGCGACCCGGAGAATCCTTTGACAGTTTTCCAAGGCGACAGCGGAGGCAGCAGCAGTCTGAGAGGAGAGAGCACGCTAATAAAGGGACCCGCCGCGCACGCGAATTCAATTTTACTTCAGCCCATCAGCGGCAAAAAAACTGGAAATGAAACCAGCGGTATGCGAAGTAGGCGCTGGAGCATAGCTAGCGGTGGGTTAGGGCCAGAGCGTGAGAGAGGTTAGGTTATTGCGGACTTCCGCGAATTTGCTGCTCCACGTCCAAAGAAATTGGAAAGAAGCTCTTGTCGTGCGATCTGTCCCGCCATATACCTGGTGGAGCAGGACCAGTGCAGTGATGGGACATTCGGTGTGGAATGGGCACTTCATTCGATTTCATTTGCCAGAGCATGCAGATCAAGGCAGGCATTTGCTGTGGATCGCATCGTATCAGCGATACTAGAAACATCTCGTTCACCTTCGCAAAGAGAAGAGAAGGTTTCCCAAATCTATCTCCACTGTTGATGAGGGACAGCGTATAGGTGGTGGAGGTTGCTGTATCCGGGTGGTGGAATGAGGTGAGATGGTTTAATTTAGTACACCATTTTTCGCTTTTACCGGCCGCCCGGTTGGACAGAGTCCGACATCGTCCACCTGGTCGTCGCCCCCTGGTTCTGGGACACTGGTGGGTTTGGTACACCAGGCCTGGTAGGTGGCGGCAGCCCGGTACCGTAATTAATGTGACCCCACCACATACCGACCGACCTGATGCACATGGCGGTAGGAGAAAGCGTGGCCTTGAGCATTCCCATACTTCCCCGTCCTCCAGACGGCACCACATTGCCAATTAGCCCGAAAACGGGAAGAATGATGGCAGGAGCTGACGGTGGGACGGTAAAAATACTCGTTTCGCTACCAACGGCACGGGGAAGCACGGGGAAGGTCGGACTTCGGTGTTGTGTGTGTGTCGATTCCGCGAATCCTCGAATTCCCGAAGCTATTATCGGCCACGGTCCGCAACGGAAGTTACGGAAGGCGAACGGCGGCAAAGAAAAGAGCAAAGAAGTCGAAACCCATCCGACGGGATCTTTGTTGAAACGAAGTCGAGAATTGAAATTCGTGGTAAAATGTTTATTTATCAGCCTCCGCACACCCCATCGCCGTCGTGGGTGAGATAGTATTTTGGGTGTGCAATCACATTCGCTGATCATACAGACCCGACGATCGATCGAGACAAATCGATCTCACGTACGCTGTGTCACGGTGACTCGCGTCGCCGAAAACGATGACCATGAAAAACGTGCTCCCGGGGAAAAAAAGACGTTTCACGAGCGGCTGCTGCTGGGAGAACATTCACCTTTTTATGGGCAAAGTTACGGGCGGCGGAAATTTAATCAAGGATCGTCGTTGGCAGCCTGGGCACGCCTGCATCCATCTCGTTGTGCCGGAAAACTATTTAATGAATATTGCAGCATAAAATGGCACGAGCAATGATGTCTTCTCGTTAGGCGCGGAAGAATTCCCAGCTGGTTCTACGTTCCAACAAACGGAAAGAGGTACTTTTTGTGTGTACTATACACATACATAATCTTAGGTTCCGTCGGAATGGTCGGAATTTCAACAAAAAACAGGCACACCAAATCATTACCCTGAGCGGGACGCTTTGTTACGCTCATTTAAGCTACAAATGGCGTTTTGTTTTGCCTGTGTGCGTTCCGAGCTCCCCACCCTGGTTGATGTCACATTAGACGGCAGGCGGCACACACTTACCTCATCTCGAAATCCTTAATTTCCTCCGTGGTCAGCGTGTTGGTCACGTCCAGCAGCTGGCGCATGTGTTCCTCTCGCTGCTGTTTCTTCCGTTGCGTCGACTGCAGATCACCTTTGTTGCCCTGCTGCTCGCCGACGCTGATGAAATCACCCTCATTTTTGAGCAGAATCGTTTCGACGGATGTGTAGTCGAGACTGAGCGAGGGCTGCGAAGGAAGAGCCAGAAAAGAAAGAGGCTGCTGTTAAAAAACGAGGACATTACACAAATGAAACGATTGGGCCCCCCGCCAGACCCAATCGAAACTGGGGCCGCCGCTTGTCATCAGAGCGTCTGAGCGGAAAAGCTTTTCATTAGTTGACGCTGGAACACTTACAATAATTGCTTCACAACACTGATGGGAGCATAAACAAGTTCGTGCGGTTTCATCAAAGGCTCTTGGAAGGCATTCCGGTGGAAGTTTATGATGAACCTGGCCCTACTAGCTGTGCACAAACGTGCCTGAAGATGTGAAGTTTGAAGAGGCAGTATCAGAGGCAAGACACTGTCTGAAGACTTATGTTTAGATCGAAGGGAAAGTTAATGTGACCGCGAACTTTTGATCTATCGATTATAGCTTACAAAACACTCACAGTTTTTTTGGAAAACGATCAGACTTTCTACAATCTCTGGAAACGACTTCAAATGGAGACAACCACACGAACTTACTTATGGTCCTAATAAAAATAACACAAAATCACATCAACAAGATAAAGTTGAAATCGAATTTGATAAGTTAGGGTGCGTATCCCTCTTAGCGTGGCATATCCGCGAGGAAATGCAAATTACCAAACTCACACTAAACACGCGCGTGTGGAGGGTGTGCTAACTTTTGTCAGCAATTAGTCGAAATCCAAGTTACCATCGCACCAGCCGGCATGGTAACGGCATTAATTAAGCTAAGGTTCGAAGCGGAACGCTGCTTGCAAACACTGCATGCTCGCTCTCTAGACACTTTCGGGTCGCTGCGTAAACGCTAATGAATGGGATAATTTTCTGCACGAATTACGTGCGTGATTTATTGCACACTTCCGGCCCAAAAGTTCCACGCGCTTGCAAAGGGAGACGGATAGGGAGAGTCACACGCGGGACAAAGCGTCGCGCAGCAGATCCTTCAGGCGAATGGACAATTTGGAGGAGTCACTTCACACGAACGTGACACTGCCATGGCGGGCCCGTCTTAGGGATCGCTTTCTCGCCTGTTTTTTTTTGCTGGCTGGCTGTTTCTGCTTCTGCTGCGAGGCAAGGGTCATTACGTGTATTGTGTACAGATGTAGCTGCCGACGAGCTGCCCGGCTCGCGAAGTGGCGGCGACCATCATCTCGACACGGAGAGAGCGGATCATCAAATAAAATTAATCAATGTCCCCCAGAAGTGTCCCACCGCTTGCACCGCACAGGCGGAAGTACTAAACCAGCGCTGGGCAGCGGCCGAACTCGCCACGATAAAGTTGCGCCCATGTCCTGATTAGCGCAGGGCAGGAAAGCGACCGGCTGGCGCGACACGCCGCATGTGTGGCCCACATACACGCCAGCATCCCGAGAGCATCCACAACGGCGATCGTTCGCACATGTTTAGTGCTCTGCCCATGCACGGCACGCCCACGTAATCTTGTAGCCGGTCCGTTTGTCCCTTAATGAAATCATCGACGCACCAACGACACGCGTTCGCGCCGCGCAATCGGACCGGGGAGGGCTGGGGTTTGACGAATTTTGAAACCTCACGCTTCACGCTCGGAACCGGGAAGGAAATTGGCCTGAACCGGACGACGCCGGCGACGACGACGACAGCGAAGATAGAGCGCGACGCGTGAGGCAAAAAGCCAATCATCAACCGTGATGACGGAGGAACCGTCTGCTGGCCCATGAATATGTAGGCGGACCGAGCGTGAGGGATCTCTTCCATTTCTGAGCACCCACTTCCGATACTTGAGCGCTAGCGAAGCAAACATAACAACGGGAGAAGAAAAGAAAAAAAACGAAGCGATTCGTAACAAAAACACCACTTCTAGGAAGTGAGTGCACCCTTCTCGCCACCGCTGGTTTCTGAGAAGAATGACTAATATTTTTAACCAATTTTCACTGTCACCCGCGTGACAAGAAGGTGCCGCGCAAATGACTCAGGCGTAATTTTCGCAACGCCACGAACGAGAGGAGCGCAAGCATCAATTTCCTCGGTTTCCTCCGCTTGTGCTGCCGTTTTGATACCGTGCTTCTTCGAACTACTCTCCACATCAAAGTTCAAATCCGAAATCGGTTCGCACGGCATAGAGTCGGGAAGTCTTTTCCCGAGAAACCGTCACACATGGATGCAGAACGCTTTCGGGTGGTGTGCTACCGTGTGCCTGGGGATGGGATGGCGACACCGAATGCCACTAGCAGAAGAGTTTTAAATTGGATATGTAATTTTAATTACATTTATAAATTCATGACCACTACAGATCGGACACGCGCTGGGTGGGACATGCCATACATGCCATGTTGCATCGTACATGTACAACCCGCATCCACCGGACCACCGGTCTCGGTAAAGTTTCGGGATGGATATTTGCCGATTCAAGGTACCGGAACTGGGAGGGGGTTGGCTAAGCAAACGCAGCAGCCATGCTGTGCCGCGCTTCAATCAAAGCATCTATCTCCAGCAGGGGTTGGAGCTTCCAAAAATTCTAAACATTTCAGCACGCGGTCTAGCATCTCGGGCGTATGATTCGTTTTTACGATCCCGGTACGCTGGTAGGCAGCAGCACTCGAGATTACTTCCTGAACAATGCGCGCCTTTTTCCGATACGGTGTGCTTTTACGACACGGCCGGAACACGAAACACGTCCCCTTTGAGTTATTTCCGTCGCCCTGATAGCGTGATGCCGGATACCGTGGAATGTATGGCACCGGAGAGTGGTGCTCGAGCAATTGGAGAGGCCCAGAAAACGTTGGGTGCGTGCCGCCCCCTACAGAAGGGCGCCATCCGGACGGTCCGATTGAAGTTCAATCGTTGCCAAAGCGACGCGAATTCGATTATCGTAAACAGATGAGAAACGGCGGAAATAACCGAACCCATCTTCTTCGGAAGTGAATGTTAACGACATTTCGTCACGATCCGACGGCGCCCGCCCTAAAGGTGTGGGTCTTGAGTGTCCAAGTGGCTCCGCTCGCAAATGCGGAAGATTAAATTTGCAATCGACGACTCTCAGCATGAGGCACCTGACAAACGGGGGGAGGAAAGTAAGGTTAGGATGAAAGAAACCCACGCGGACACGAGAGAACACAACTCCGCCACTGGAAAGTTGGGTATATTCTGTTAGGTACATAATTGTTGAACCACACAGGCCAGGCGTGAAAGGAGCACGCAACGAAAAAAAAACGCAACAATTCAACAAATTCCCTGGAACTCGGGTATATCTCTCTAGACGAAGAAGTAATAATGGCAATTTCAACGCACTCGGACTCGTGGAAGATTTTTCATGAGTTTCTGTTGCTGCTGTTCACACCGAGCTTCACTGGCGGTACGAAAATATGCCAGCCGCCGCCCGCTTCGCGGAACTTCAAACAACAATAAAAGCTCAATGTCCACATTACAACAGACCCGGGTGGTTTCCGGGAACTGGCAACGCCTAATTGGCTCGGTTAGCTGCGTGGCGAAGCAATCGCAAACAAAGGTGCCGGAAGGAAAACAGTTTACGGAAAACAATCCGATACGAACAGAAAGGAAAAAAAGAAGAAAACACACGGCAAAACGTGCCGTAGCAGGCGTGAAATATAAAATTACACATTAAAAATGAGAGTGCTCGCTATAAAGCCGAGCAACGTAATCTCCAGAGCCGAAGTAGTAGCGATCCGGTATCAACGTGTACCGGAAGTGGTGTTTCAGGAGGCCGATTGCTGTACATTTAAACAACGCCTCACAGCACGCGGTGCTGTTAATGACGCAAACGTCTTTCAGTACAGCGCGCTATGTGTCCACACGTGCCCTACGAACATAAACATCGCTACACGCCCGCAGTACGCCCAACTAAATCCCAATAATCGTTTCATCTCAAGGACTACGGCGTGCGGGCGAATGAGTATCGATGACGTCTGCGGCAAGTCTTAACGCTACAAGCTGTTGCGAGTGATATTAGCGCGAAAGCAGCACAGTTCCACCAAACCAGCGGAGAGTTAGTAGCTTCGTTATTTACGCGGGTCGCGTACCTTCTGGTCCAAAAATTTAGTCACTTTCTTCATGAAACGATTCATCTTGGTCGTTTGCGCGGTTATTGGCAATTTGTTATCACTGCAATATATGCTTTCTCGCGTTCCCTCTTGCTTCACTGCTTTTTTTTTTTGTTTACACAGGCGTTATTCCAAACATGCTCGGCTCCCGGCAGCACACATCACACCAACGGACGCACACGAAACGACAACAACACCGGGTCGGGTAGTATTGGCACCCGGGCTACCGTAAACAACCGCCGCACACAAATCGACGCACAAATATCGGAATCGAGATGAGATAAACCAGCACAACAACACACCGCACACGATACAACAATTCTGGGGGGGATGTTAACCGTAAAAATAGCTCTCCGGCAGGACAACTCCGGAAAGCGTGAGCAACTCTCAGCACGATCACTTCCAGCCGCTCGGGCACGATAGCTCACGGTGATGTGTCCTGTTCAATCAATCTAGCACACACCGCGCGTTACGCACGAGATAAGGTTGCTTCCACAGACACTGACGGAAAACACGCGTAACATCTGTCGGCGGGCGGCCTCTTTCTGGCCCAGTGATAATAAATAAACGAATACAAACGACGTGGATTGGGGTCGAACAAAACTACGTACTTGCTGTACGACTATTGTCGCCCGCGGTTGTGTACAAACTGCTCCTTCCATCGGGTTCGGCGTAACATTTATAGCACCGGCGGCCAGTGCGCCTGTGCCGACGGCTTCCATCGATCGGAGGCCACCACCACCAGAGGCCGCCACCAGCGATGCCGGAGACGGCGCACGCGCCTTGCTCGCCGTCGGGTCCGCCGCGGCCGCTGCCGTCGTCTCGAGCGTTGACTCGCCGCCGCCGCCGCTCGGTGACACGGTGCTGCCGCAGCATGACGTTTCCGCGAAGTAGTCGACGCGTAGGTCCGGAAGTGTGCCGCAACCGAGCTGTTGGGCCGCCCCGGCCGACTTCGACGGCGGCATCAGGTCGAACTTGGTGGCGATCTGGTCGAACTTGGAGAGCCGCGCGTGAATGGCCCCACCGCCGGCCGGTGCAGCGTGCTGTTCGTTGCGACGCTGCGGTGAGAACGCGTCCGACGGGGCCGCCATGCGGTTGCGCTTCGAGGGCGCATCGCGGACCTCCTGCTGCGACAGGTAGGCGTACTGCTGAAAGATCGAGTAGTGATCGCTGAAGATCTCGGCATCGAACAGCACCTTCGAGGGCGATTCACCCCCGGTGGCCCCGCCGGGCCCCACCCCGCCCCGGTAGTCGTCGTCGCTGCGCCGATCGTGCTCGAACAGCAGCTCCTCCTCCACGGCGAAACACTCGCGCTGGATGCGATCGTAGTCGATCGCTTCCCGGTCGAACGGAAACATCGTCAGGTCTGGATCGTAGTTCGGGTTCTTGAACGGTTTGCCGGGTCCGGCGCCGGCCGAGGTTACGGCGGCGGTCGCGGCCGCCACCGCACTTCCCGCCTGCTGCACGAGCCGTTCCTTGCGCGTCTTGAAGCTGTTCATCAGGCGCTTCGGGGTGGAGGTGGACGACTGCGGTGGTTCCATCAGCTGCTTCGGTGCCGGCTGCGCTAGCTCCTTCACGCACGGAGCAGCGGTGGCCGGTTCCTGCGGTGGGCCGGAATCGGCGACCGTGTTCGGCGAGTGGTCGGGCGTATGCTCGACCGACGAGGGAGGCAACTTGGGCGGCGGGCGTCGGACCGGGTTCGGTGATTCGTCGAAGCTGAACATGGTCTCGTGGGTGCGGGCGAAGGACGCGGCATCGCCCCGGCTAACGCCGCCACTGTACGTCTTCGGGGACATGGGCGGATCGAAGGGGAAGCGTGTGGCGCACGATGAAACCGGTGCCGTGCGGGGCTGCTGCGAGCGGACCGTGCCGCCACCGCCGCCCGGCGTTACTTTCGGCGATACACGCGGTGAAAACATGGGCGATCGCGGGGAAAGGTCCTCCAGCTCCTGTGCATGGAGATACGAGAAAAGGATACAAAATTAATAGTAAATAATATCATGATGGTTTGACTGGAAAAAAACGTTGATAGTGAAGTTTTATAGCAAGTCTTTCAAAACACAGAGTGATGCGACATTCATTTTTTCTATATTCAACCTTTAAACTCCACGCCAACTTTTCTATCAACAAACTACTGGGCGTCTCCATTTCGAAACCAGCATGGCCTACCATGCGCCCCCACCAGATCCTAGTGGCCATTTTTACGCGCAAAATGATCCCCTACTATCCCAGATTTGTTTTGATATGTAATAAAAAAGATCTTTCACTTCTTCCACCATGTTTGTGGGGGAGTTATTTATCCAGAAAATGGACCGTTCGTTAGGGCAGAGTACGCTTACAAACAAAAGCACCGCCAATTACGTGCCGTGTCCAATTTGACGCACAAAGCGGCGCTCGCAATACACTTCACCGTGGGCACTGGACAGATACCAGCATCGTATTATGTCACTCGGCAACAACTGCCACGCCGCTGCCATTCTATTGTACTTCAAAGCGGATCAGCCCGCGCGCCGTGCGCGCGCTCCAAAAACTCCCACTAATTAGCGCGCAATTTATTATCCTCCACGCGATGATTGTGTGTGCGGCGGTCGCCGTCAGCATTTTCCAGCCATCGCCGTCGCTTTGGTTGGACCCAAAAATGGGCGAGAGATTGCGGGGAGTTAAAAACTTTGCAAACTACGAGGCAACAAACGTGGCCACCTTCCACGTTGGCAGCGCGCTTCTTTTCTACACACAAAGTCGTGGTCTGGCGCGCGCGCGACATGTACACAGTCAAAGATTTATGACCGTGTTCACGGTTACAAAGGTAAAAGACCGCTGCCCGCGACGATGACGACTGCAAACGTACCGCGCGCGCGGGATGGACTGTGGAGTGAGCCATGGGACAAAAAGATAGATTGCAATTGTACCATGTACTACTTACTGTCCACCATCACACCGGTCACTGAGCGCCGGCCTGGGTGACATTGCATTAAATTAATTACTATCACTCTCCCACCCTCCAAGAGCGTGAGAGATCCGAGATACGGTATGGTCGGTACTTCCGAGAATGTGACGATCTGTTATTGTTATTGCCACTATGATCGCTAGTTTTACCGACCGTTATGTTTATTAATATTAGCTCCATTGGCCGTAATCCACCCTGGCTTGCGAAACCCCCAGCTCGGCCGTTTGTCATTTCGCGCCATCATCACCACCAGTAATGGAGAAAGTGCGTGCGTGAATCAATGCGAGATACGCGTCGAGCGTCCCGTGTGGACAATGGCCCCAGCACGTCTGCCACGTTCTCGCTGGTTCTTACAAGAAACAAACAAAAAAATAAGACGAAGCGACGCAAAGAATCACTTTTGTCACGACCAACAGTCGGCCAGTGTCAATAAAACCATCTACCAGGGCTGGCGTGTATGTGTGTTGGGCCCTGTTGCAGAGTCATTGGACTTTTCGCGGCGTTGTGTCGGCGTTTCATCCCGTACCATCACAACCAGCTCACCGGAGCGCACGCAACGCCGCAACGCGCGCCTGCCGCTTGCGATGACGGGGCCAAATTGTTGTCCAAACACCCGTCACGTCAGTGACAGGCGGACGACATCCAGCAGGGTGATGATCCAGGAAGCGCTTTCAACGGTCGGCAACCGTGGCGTTGGATGCGGAGATCGGATCGGATCGTCACTCTCCGCGTGCGCCGCTCTGCAGCACGACAAATATCTGTCGTTCGCGTCGGCTTGTTGTGTTTTTGTTGCGCATTATGTTCCCCCCGTCCCGGGTGGATGTTTTCTTTGTGCTTTGTGCTGCCCCGCACAGGCCGGCGAGCGATGCGAATCAAATGCGGGACATTGCACTAAGCGATCGTTGCTCCAGGCGTAGAGTTCTTCCCACAAATCGTTGCTGCTGCCTGGCCGCTCACAGCTGGTCTAGGTGTATCTACGCCTAGGAATGGGAGAGAGAGAGATTTCAGGAGTAGCACATAGCAACAACGTACAATCGCCACCTCTTTGCGCGGTAGTTCATTTACTTTAAGCCAACCGGTGAAACCAGAGGGCAGGGACTTCCGTTCCAGACGTTTATTTGCATTTAAAAATGCAAAGCAGTAGGTTTACAGGAGCAGACAGGAGGAACATAAATGAGCTTCCCTCCAGTGCCAACTGGAAAGCATTCGTCTTTGTCAGCACAAAGGCAGGCAAACGTTGCGCGGCAGCATTTCAGTTCCAGTGGCATGACAGAATCGATTCGCAACATCGTTTTCTTTGGGGCAGAATTTGAGGAAATGTATGCGAAATTCCCGCCAACACGGCTGAAGTAAAAAAAACCCAAGTCAGCACAAAATGAGCGAGAATGCGATTCGCTGAAATGGGAAACCCGATGTTATCCTCTCCCTCCAAGAAACCAGTTTCCTTCCGCCCGCTTCCCGGCAATGACCGGGGCAGGGGCACCCGGTTTCCGTGTTCGTGTTGTGCAACTTTTACGCATATAAAATATTACCTAGCGTGTGCGTGTGTGTGTCGGTACGCGAACGCTCGCTCCTTCCGGCGCGAGCGCACCAAACAAAGAGCATTATACAATAACAAAACAACATTTGTCAGAGTCCGTAATGAGGCGGGCATGGGTGCCGCGGATGAAGAACGGGGAACAGCGAGATGTGAAAGCAAACCTTCGTGTCACTCTCTGCAACACACACCGGGCGCGTCGTTGTGTACCTGCAAGTAATACGCTATGAGTTAAGCCATTAGGCACTGAAAAAAGCGACGCACACGAAAACGTGGAATCAGGTACAGCAAAAAACAATAGCGACCAGGAGGTTGGTAGATAAAACAGTCCGGCATCTCCGCACGGGAGTGCACGCTCCAGAAGTCCCGAAATGGAGCAAAACAAAAACCCTGCACTACACTAAGCAAATGTCGTCATTAGTGAAAAACCCGTCCGGTGTTCGGTACAACCGCGAACTTTGTTGCCCACGTATGCACGGCTCCGTCCGGCTAATGACCCACGGGGTGTCTCGCTGCTCTCAGGGCCACCGGAGCAGGGCATAAAGCTTTCATCATCGAGTTTGTGTAATGTTTTTTCGTGCTATTTTCGAAATAAGCCTTAAAATGGCCGCTCGTTTATCCACATTTTTGCAGCACACAACAAGTGATCATCTCGGCGGCAAAGGTACATTTTCATATCCGACAGGGTAGCGGACGCGTCGAACGGAATGGGTTCGGATGGGAAACCCCTGACACATCTAATTACGTTAATTAACTAAAGCTTCGACAGCACACTCGCGCTTGTCCGCCTGTCGTCATCCATCCGCGATGAAGCCGCGAAAGGGCGGCAAGAAAAACTCGTAACAGAAGACGATTTCTGCAGAGAGCCCTTGCCGGGAGATAAACGGAAACTCCCGGCTGTTGGAAACAACGCGTTGAAGTGCGCAGCTTCACAGGCCGCGACTGTATCGCACACCCCTAAAAAAAGGAAAAGGAACACAAACGACGGGGGCACGCTGTAAGGGGATGGAAATTGAATCAAACCCATCAGCATCTGCTCCGTACCGTTTTACGATACGGTCCCCGCTACAGTGGCAGACCTCTCCAGCAGGGTGAACATGTGAGCAGCCCACAAGGGGGACGCGGGTCAGGTGCTACTATTGATGAGCAGCATTCACTTCGTGTTTTTGCTAACCCTGGTGTTTCGTGAATCCTTTTAATTAGGAGTTTTCTTCCACAGAAACGAAAAGTCCTTAGCTCGACAGTTTTCATCGACGTTTCACTTTCGCTCCTTTCTCTGAGCGTGTCCTTGCTCTGTCTCGAGTGAAATGCGACGATACCATCAACACAACAAAGGCCATTCTCCATACACCCCCTGTGTGTGAGTGGGTTGCTGGAGTGCTCATCATCCTCCGCGCCATCCTCCGCACTGTGGCCACACTTCGCACGTGAAGTACGTACCATCATCGAGTGGCGCCAGAGCATTTCGATTTCGGGACACATTTTCCTCGGGGACCGCGGCGCTTCAACCGCGTGTGTCGGATTTGTCCTGTGTGGTGCGGCGTTTCAAGTGGCGCTTCTTGCTGCGTCTGACACTCTGCCTACACGCGTTTGTTTATCGAGAAGGGGGAGCGAGGTACGAGGTTGCGTGTGGGGGGAGGCGAGAATATCTTGTTGATCTTTGGCGCGATTCGAGCGTGTAAAGGGACGGGAAAACCCTACGGAAATGGGAATGCGCTGAGAATGCACGGCCGGAACGAAAGCACCGTTCCCGAGAAAAGGACGCCGAAATGTGATGTCGCGTCTGAACGCCTTTGTCGGGTGGATTTGGCAACCCCCCGCGGAGCGGAATTTGGCGATGCTTTGATAAACGATGATAAAGCACACGGGCACAGCCGTATAAGCATCCTGCTCCTCACCACCACCATCTGCGTCGTTTGTTTCTGTGCTGTCGTTCAAACTCGGTCCAGAGGTTAGTTTTAGTAAAGGGAAGGTAATGATGGACCTGGTATTTCAGGACAGTTACACACTTGAATCGAACCCTGACCAGGTTCAACAATTAATACCTTGTTCTACAAGTTACAATATCAGCCGTCTTCTCGATTTTTACACAATTTCAATTACTGTCAGATACAAATTTATTCAGTTTTTGTTAGAAGAATGTCTACGCTGTAAAACTAAAAAAGGGTTCGAAAATAATCAGACGGAAGCTAAATTTTTACGGCGCGACTATCAGGTAGATACTGGACCTGGTAAAATATACACATAGAGTAACCAGGTCCACAGAAAATTATAAGGCGCGACGACCAGCTTCAGTATCTAGATACTGAATCTGGTTAAATATACATGGAAAGTAACCAGGTCCACAGAAAATTATAAGGTGCGACGGACAGCTTCAGTATCTAGATACTGGACCTGGTAAAATATACACATAAAGTAACTAGGTCCACAGAGAATTACGCGGCGCGTCAACAAGGTCCAGTATCTAGATACTGAACCTGGAACCTGGACCTGGATATATACAAAAAATAACCAGGTACATAGAAATTTAAACGGAGCGACGGTCAGGTCCAGTATTTAGATACTGGACCAGGTAAAATTGTGAGAGTAACAGAGAGGCACCAGATACATTCACCATACACCTAAGGAGAAAGACAGAGAGCTACGATATGTTAGAGCCTGCATCGCTAGGTTGCATTGTGGGAGAGTAGCCTAGAATGGGAGAATCAGAGAGCCTCTCTCGGTACAGCCAGGGCAAAACTAGCCAGGTTTACGTTACCGGTACTATTTACAACAAACCAGGTACCGGTCCGTTACAAAAAAAAAAACGATTCTTTTTCCATCACCAGTTAGTTTTGCACAGGTTTTCCCAGTGCGAGCGGCGTTGTATGGCCCCATTTGAACAAGTTCATCGAATTGAACAAAAAATGGTCTAGCTTATTTCCTATCCTCCATCCTAATGGGGCCTCCACTGATATAGGTGCTATCATTGCGTCGGGGGAAATCTTCGACTCGCACATAGCGGCTGGTGGTGGTTTGCTTTCTATTTGCGCCATTCTAGCAGGAAGCCTTATATCTAAAACAAAACAAGAAAACCCATTCAGCTCAATTTACTGTGTTGCAACGATTTAAAAGCACCTCCTAAAACATGCACACACACATAACAAATCAATCTTGTTCGCGGCATCGATCCCCCCATCTCGATCGCCTGCTGCAACAGGCACGAACAGCACGTGCCCCAGCAGCCCGGCCATGTTGCTCCTGTTGTTGCGTTGCGCTGCAATTTCTCAGCCGTGTACATCGCCGCTGTCGCCGTTTCTGATATGTTTACACAATAGTGAGATGAAAAATCGTCCGCGAGATCGATCCTAAAAATAACACACAAACATGCTAATTATAAAATGCCCACAGAGTGACGCTGGCTATTAATAAGCGCGCTTTACTTTGCACACGCACGCGGGCTACCGCGAAACGTGCTAGCACGCACGCTGGATGTGCAGGGCGGATGCAGGCGGCGTCAGTGCGTGCGGCCGTCTTAGAAATCCTACCAACCGGCAGGCAGCCCTTTTCCACTGCGGGGAGCGTCGCCGCGCCCACGTCCCAGCCCTCGTCGGACGGAGTAGGCCAGGTCGAATGAATGGGTGGTCGATGAGACCACTTCTCAAAATTACTCAACGCAATGTGCGCAAATGACGTCATAAGAGCGGCTGATTTTCATCCGCTTGTGTCGGAGAGAGGAAGAGAGAGAGAGAGAGGAAGAGGGAGGGAGAGAGTGATAAGTGAACCAGCTTGCACCGTGTGCTGAGTGCTTTCTTTTCGGTACTTTAGAATTTAGGTTGCGCTGCGCTGCAGATTGCACATCGTCATGTGCTCACGTGTTTTGAACGCGCAGCGAATCGTTCACCGTGCAGTTCCGTGGCGCACACACACACACACACCCCCGGGGGATTCCTGAGTGCTCCGGCGCGGACCCGGCACGGAACCGACCGAAATGCCACTGAAATATTGATCATAATTGCAATTTCAATATTTACCCACGACCGACCGTCCACTTTTACCCTCCCCGACATGGGGACGCTGGTTCCCTGGACGTTGGCGGTCGGTCACCTACAGACGGTGCCGGTCTCCCGGTACAAATAGAGATATTACGAGCTATGTAGATGGGTGGTGGTATTAAAACAGTCTACCGCTGCCGCGTGCGCCAGCCAACACCCGAGAGCTACTTAAATGGGGGAGGGCGGTGCAACACTGGCATTCCATCGCGAGCAGAGTGCAAATGGCAACGGCGGAGCTAGCCGGAGACGGCTTCCGTGAACGAACGGGTTCGGCACAGCCCACGCAGCAGCCGGATTGATTTCGAACAAACGCAAACGACGGCATTAACCGCTGGTAATGTGCAGCTAACAGGAAGGAAAACTTTCCTAGCGTCGGTGAATGTGTTAGACGTACAGGCACTATCAGGAATACTACTTTGTTTTGGTCGTTTTCCGAAATATTATTGCAGGTTTCAGTTGCAACTGATGTAAAAGAAAAATTTTAACTAATTTCTCATGTCTGTGAATGGTTCTTGAATTCTACGTTACACACCTTTAAACCGATGATAATG
>KZ070248.1:121875-141523 GCA_002091845.1 Anopheles cracens
TCGAAGGGTAGAACATGTGGCACCTACAGAGGACGTTGCATATTGTAAACCTACATCGCTTCCGAAGCGAAGAAATGAACCCACAGCATCGTGGGCTCTTCATTACAATTCCGGTCACAGTTCCGCCCGATTTGTCCATCAATAACCTTCTTCATTGACCAATAACGCCATGCATATGCATAATGCGGCGGAGATCCCTTTCTGTGTCGTGGCAACTGTGACTTCGATGGCGATCGGTGCGTTACATGCTCGCTATCCAATATCCGTTTCGAATTCCTTTCCCACAAACTGGATCAACAGGCACCTCCGCCGCGTCCGCATGGCTTCGGTTCCTCGGCGTAGTGCGGGTGTTTCGCTGCTATTGATCTGAAATAAGAAATCCAATTTCCTATCGTGACTTCCAGAATTGTAGTTAATCCTTTCACCAACACCTGACTCAATCGAACGCGTGCAGGCAAGAAACACACCCTTTACACCATATTCGAGACAAACTCGTTTCCAACCCGTGTGCTCAAGGAGCAGAACCTTCACACGGTTCTGTGCATGTGTTGATTACGCCGCCCTCCAACGATGCCAGTGCGATGACAGATTAAATTTGCAAACGTATGTCTCGGTGCGAAAAAAGAGAGCTTTTTGCGGAGGAAAAATTAATTCACACCGGAACCCCACCGCATAGCAAGCGATTCCGAGACCCGGGCTCCAGTGAGAGTCCGGAAGACTTCCACAGCCGTAGCTGCTGCCACCATAGTGGGATAGCGGGTCCGATTATCAATCTAATTGAACAGACACTTCCGGTACGGGCGGTATCGTTGTTGTTGGTGGCCCACAGCTAATCCTTTCGCAACAACGCTCGACCAGCTAAACGTGTTCAACAAAGTGCCTATTTGTCGCTTTCCATCAAACAACACTCATTTTTCGCCACAGAGCAGTGTGTAATTAGAGCGCGCTTGAGAATGGTTACGGGCGCTGAACATGCGAAATAGTCGACAGCTTTTGTCCTACACGCCCCGGGGAAGGCTGAGCTCTGTAGCGTGCGGAAGGCGGCCCCGCTAGACTCGAAATTCCTAGATCCTACACAACCCCCGCAGCAGGGAACCCCGCCGGTGAAAGCTAAAGCATACACATTCCACTTAATTTATTCCCTAGGGCGAGGACTTGTGGTCTTCGCACAACTTACCGGCACACAACAAGGCCCGAGAATGGCAATTATGGTAATGGTGAGTAAACCGTTTTGCTGTTTGCTTGGGCGCACATGCGGTTTCGCATGGGTAAGGTTCATTTTAAATCAGCGACCCTAATAATCGCTAATATCTTAAGCGCCAGCTAATTTCACGTAAAAATCGTCACCTCCTTATCAAGCACACTGCGCCCGCTGTGTCGGGATTTTTCGCCTATCTGTTTGGAGCGTAATCTAGTTGAAGCTTGTTGACTGAACGTCTGTAAGTTCACATTATTCAATGCGCTCTTCTTTTCGATTACGATCCGAGGGCTTGGCAGACGCGCGTGGTGGTGGCAAAGCATTAAAACCACTAGAAGCTGCTTTCTTACTACACCATCTCTGACCGCCTTTGTCGCCATTGCGGGTCGCGCCTTCCCTGTCCATTCGCGTCATCATTCGATTAGTATTCCGAAATCCATCAAATCCCTGTCACGGTTCGAGATTTAGGTTTCATTAATTATTCATAAGTGTTTTTCAATTTTACTTCCCATCTCTTTCTTTTTCTCCTCTCCACGTAGCCTGAGGTGTAAGGCGCACTCAAATGTTCGTGCTTTTTTCGACATTACCATCTTAGCTGCCAGGAAGTGCTGGGGGGTGTCCCCATGGGGGTATAGAACGTGGCCATATCGGCATGGTCTCTGGCACGCATGGACTTTGACAAGAGTGTCTTACATTAACGCCATTAGCGAAAGTGCGAGATCAAACTGTCTACGGAGTGCGTTTTTGGTCTGCAAAAAAGCTCTAAAGCCTCTCGAGCACATTTCGGCGGAGAACCGGTCGCCTAGCATGAAGTAACACTCAGGCCCTTTCATCCACTTTTACCTACACCTTCTACGGGCGCTTCTAGTTTCGGGGTTATTTACAGCGATAGGCCTCGCAGCCTAGCTACATCCTCTGACGCGTTACATTTTTCGTCGCGTCATCGAACGCTTTATAGGGAGCGAACGAAACAGTGTACCTTGAATGGAGAGGATTTCAAAGGGTCCTTTGGTAAAGCTGCAGACTCTTGCCTAGTTAAAAATACATTAATTTTCATCTACCGAGCAATTTACTGCCAACGACAACGACACTGTTGCCCATACCTCTGGTCCGGGGTGTATTACCGTACATCTAGGCACGGATTCGGTGGTAAGGCAAACATCTAACACGTCCGAGTCGTTTCGGCTTTCGAACGTTTCGTTCTTTTAAGGATCGTTTAGAAAGAAAAAAATCGATAGCATCGTTCGGTTACTCGCAGAGCGCCGATACTGCTCCGTACGCTCTTCTGTAAAGGCAAAGAAACGATTTATGCATTTATATCAATTTCGCATTCTCATGTCGTCTATTTAATTCTACTTTGATAGCTACATTACCTACTCCTCGTCCGAAGATATTAGAGACTACAACCGGGACGACCGACGCGCAAACATAATCGTAAATATTCTGTCAGGCACGGGGTGCAGCTTAGCCTGGCATGATATTGAAAAATCTGAAACGCTTTCACTCGATTGCTTCTGGAAGTTTGCGCCAGTCTCAGCTAAAAAATAGTCTCGTTTGCTTTAAAGAGCTTGGGATACGGGACCGTGGCGTGGCGCACATCCTCTCGCTCGCTATCTGGGCTTTATCGGCTCAATTAGCCACAGCCGATTGATTTCATCAGACCCACTCGAGCATAATTTACTTTCTAGAGGGTGCAAATAATGCGGAACGCTCGACCATAGTTTGCCCCCGGCTCTTAAGGTTCTCGTCCAGCCGCTCCGGAGGAAGTGGGGAGCCGCAAGCCGTCCGCCCCTTCGGTGGCTGCTGGTGTCGGTAAGGGTAAATGTCATATTTATCGTTCGTAACACATTGATACCATCTGGGATACTTGCTAAAAAAATTCACATAACATATCTTTTATAACATTTTCTACTTGCATTCGATGGGAAAACCTACATGAGCCGATGCTGCGGGTGGCACTCCCCTGCTGCGGCACGGATTGCTCGGATGCCCATTGTCACAGCTTATCCGAAATGTCTAAACCAGTCGAATTTTCTGCTTCAGCAGCACGAGGTAAACGCAACCGTGTCGAGAGTTGTGTTTTTTACATGGATCCCTATGGAATATTAACGCGAACAGGACACTTCTCACGCACTTAATCTAGAAGCGTCTTTTCACAGCACGAAGACACTATAACCGCAAACGAAATAACGCGCACACGCAAAGCAGATAACCGCAGCTTTTTGTAACCCCAAGCAATTAACACACACAATAGCAAACTATAGCCCGGACTAGAAATCATTAGCGTAAGTACTAATACGCAATTAGTTTATTGATTTCGGTTAAACACACTTTAGGAACCAATTAAAAACCGCTTCATCACTAAAAACGCACGCATTTTGCAAAACGCCGGTATAAGCAACTAGCTATCAAACGTGTGTTTATGTGGGCTAGTGGAAAGCTCGGTTTCTTCACTTCGCACCGTCCATCAAATTCGGCGCGGTCACCATGGCAGTGATCTAGTTTGCGGTGATCCCAAAACGACCTGGAATCGTTTTTCATTTAATCCTTTCAATCGGTACGGCACGGGTGCTAGGGCAAGTTGGTTGGCCTTTCGCAGTGGAAATTTATGTGAAGTGATTGTGGCAGACTTTAAGTGCGTGTAGAACATTAAAGTGTCTGCGCTTCGTGAAATAATCGTTCAATGTGGCGCGTTAAGCAAGACCCAATGTCCAAGTCCGATAGTAGGGGACAAGTTGGTGGAGATGGCCCAGAATCCCGTCCCGCTACAAAGGTACTGTTGGTTTCATCTTTATTTCGCTGCAGCTCCTGCTGTTTCTTACGTTCTTATCTATCTCTTCGTAGTTAAATTGCGCAGCAAAACCTTTTGTATTGCCCCCGCGTCGATCGAGCGTGGCTCCATCCAGCTCGCAAGGGGATAGCAATGGCAACAATAGTGGTAGCCAAATTCAGGAAGTTGCCTACATTGGGCCAACGCATCTTCCGGTGAACACACGCGTATGGAACTCGATTTCATCGTACTCGCTGGAAGATATTGCTCGCACGGCGCCACCGGCTAGACCGGTAGAAAGTCAGATCATAAAAGTGTTCCCTAGCAACAGCCAGCCGGCAGCAGGATGCAGCATGAAATCTTCCTTTTCTCATCCGGATCCGCACATACCGTTTGGGCCAATACTACTGGACAATGGAACCATTCGGCTGCGCTTGCGCGATTCGATTATGTAGGAGATGTTTCGAGCCGAGCGTTAGAATTGGTCAAATAATGGTCCTGATCTTATCTTGCAGAGTTGAAATGACGGTGGACGGCTCTGTGAAGGTTGTCAATGGCAACCATAACGTGGCAATCGCTGTATCTAGCGATGCAATGGCTACCGCGATGCACCATCCAAATGGCATCGTGTTTCAAAATGGGCCACGCGTGGATATCGCGGCGGTCGATGCAAGGCGCAAATATCCTTACATGTAAGTGAATCCAACAAAAGTAGCCAAGCAGCGCCCTATTAAAACGCATTTGTTTCTGGACGTGTTTCTCTTCTATATCCTGTAGTCGTTTTGCTAAAATGTGGCAAAAGGGCATAAGCCTGACGAGCACGGGATGTGCCTTAATTTATCTGGTTGATGCCGCCGGTACCCGTACTACGTCGGACATGATTAACATGGATATGGAGGCGGACTACGTTAATCAGATCTTTTTCAAGTAAGTTTACAACCCTCCCACACACTAGTTCGTAACGGATTAAAGGAGATTTTCAAAATCTGGTGCATTATTATTGCAGTGGAGTTGTACGCGCCGCACACAATTACACCGATCAATGGAATATCATCCAGAGCTCGAGTTACCAGCTGGGAGCAGAAGGTAGCGTGCAGATCCGGATGAATGGTTATCGTATCATACAGGGTAGTGATGGCTATTTGAAAATATATTGGCCTAATAAGAAAGCTACGCTACGAACTAGCCCCACCAATGGGTGTGCGTCGATCACGACGAGCGCTATCCACTGTACTGCATCACTGGGCGCATCCGCGCATATGTTTGTCCGGTAGGGCTCTCTAAATTATTCTCTTTGCTTGGACAATAGCCGAACGGACAGGCATCAGCAAAATCGATTGTTAACACACCTCCACTTCCTCGTACATTTCACAGCTATAAGGACCGTCGAATGCACTTCGACGGAGCTACATTCATCGTGCGCAATGCTGGCCATTCCGCTGGTTTTGATGAGCTTAATCGATTGCGCGTCTATTGAAGAGGAAATGCAAGCACCTATCATCTGCTGTTGTGCGACATCAAAGGCCGCCGGAGCATCATCGCAGTTTCCAGAAGCTGTCCAGGAATAACGTTTCTGCGGCAGTACGCCTAGGCATACCAAGCACGCTATTCCTCGGTTCGTTGAAAGCAAATTGGATTGTATTGTTTGAAAATAATTTATTTAAACGTCGTTTGAACACGTTTGTTCCGATGGGCTATTAGTATGTCATTATGATCCGGTAACCACGGCCTGTATGTTCCGAATAAAGCTAAATTCTCTTCCAGTTTGCATCCACCTGCAGATACATTGTCACTGACGGCAATACTTACATGTTCGGAATTGGAAGGGTTAGGGAGTGGGCCCGATCTGCGAAGACGGGCTAGTGCACTCCTGAGACCTTCCGTACTGCTATGTTTGGCCCCCCGTTCAAAAATATAACAACCGCACAGGAACAGCTTGAAAGTCTAGTCACACTACCCGTTGCAAATACCAGCTGCCAGCCAGTGAGGTTTTCTTTCCTTTCCTATGCGGTGATATGGTCAACCAGTGCCAATCTCCGGCTTCCTCCGATTACCGGTGCAGCGCTTACGAGTAAACTCATCCACAGCCAACCAGCTCACACACTCATACACAAATACCACTACGGGCTTGATTTATAAATATTGCTTGCGATTGCACTCGCAGTACGAAGAACGATAAAGCACTTCAGCAGGGAGCGAACACAATAATCTTGCACTCACATTACATCCGCCTGTTGGCAAACGGGTTTCGCACTTTCCTATGTACCACTGCATGCTGCAAAACAACCGAACGAAACGCAAAACTACTGCAATCGAAAACATGAGATAGAAATGAAGTGAAGTGAAAGGAAACGTAAGCCAACCGATTCATCTGGTGGAGGAAAGCACATCCACGGTAGAACTCTAAAAATAATGTTTTGCCCGGAAATGGTACATCCGTGTCCAACGGTGTGATTCATCGTTGCAAGCAATGTTTTTATCTCCTTCTTTTGAAACGCTCTAATCGCGATCCTGCCGGAAACTAAAGAGGTAATTTTAAAAGGACATTTACCATAATTTATTCCCATGAGCGCTTTTTTCTTTTCCGCTCCTGTGTAAAACAACGTGTCGAACGGGAAACTTTTGTGGATGGCGCACACCTGGTACACCTTCTTCTGCTGCTCGCCCCTTCGCCACATACATCTGGAGGCGAATATTTGCCGGGTCACGTGGGGGTTTCCAGTAAATGGTCGCGACAGTTAAAATCCAGACTCCTCGAAGTGTTACGATCTATACGTAGACACGGTAATTGTACCGAGAGCCAATTACAGGAATCTGTAAGCGTTTTCCACTGTCTGTTCTCGTAGCTTTCAGCATTATTCTGCCGCTAGCGCTGGATGGCGGTGGGTTGCTCGTGTCGTAAATTTCAATTACACAACTCACGTCCCCTCGCGTCCAATCTCCAGTCTCCCGGTCCAACCGCGAGTCACCCTAGGACTACTAGGTACGAAGTTTGCCACTTCCATCTTCTCGCCTGGCTGGCGTCGGCTAACGTGAAAAGGACACACGGTCACTCATCCTCGTTTTTGAACCCTCTTCAAAGGCATGTCGGTGAATATCAACCTACTGTACCGTGCGCTTCAGCCCGGAAGTACGTAGAGCGCAAGGAGCGAACGTACATTTTATGCGTTGATTTTACAGTGATTCAAACCGGCAAACCTTTCAGCTGGTCGCACTTGCGCTATGTCCAGCCAGGTCCACCAACTCTGGCAGTGCCCATTTCTTTTCGGTGGAAAATATTTAAATCCGTAAAAGGTAAAAGGTCACTTTGAACCGGGAGGGAAGCGGAGAAAATCTTTCCGCTTCTGCACACTGCCCCAACTAAAATAGGATTTGTGGGGTGTTATTTTACTTTTGCTCCAACACTGTGATTGAGTTTTGGAGGAAGAAAAATAAACCCACGCTGTTTACTTCCGCCGCCGTGTGCCAGGCGCTTCAAACGGTGGTCCGGTGGGAGCAGGCGAGACTCGGAACAGCGGCGGTTTGCAAATAGAAAGAGCACCCCTAGCCTCACTCCACCTCCATCTGTATGTTTATGATCTGCGCAAGTTTCGAAACGATATCATGAAATGATAAAGTTTTTCATCCTGACTCGCCGGCCCGCCCGCCGATGGAACTTTCGCGAATGGGTCCTATTAACGTCAGTAGAACACCGACCCTGCCCTTGTCAGTGGACAAACAAAAACCTGCTCCTCCCCCCGGTTGACAGACCTGTCGCTCTCAGACATTTCACTTATCTGAAGTAGATGTGGCGTGAACAGCGGTCGGTGGAACAATGGGAGCGAAGCCCGGTTAGCTTGACCGGACGTCTGCAGAACTGCAAAACTGTTTCATTTCTGCCCATCGGATGCTGTTTTTGATACTAAATTTGAACACTAACTGTACGCTCCTACACTAACAAACTCCTTCGCTACATTCTCCCTGTTTCTCGCAGTTTCTCTCTTTCTCTCTCTCTCTCTGAAACGCTGAGAACCCGCATCGAAAGTTGCAACGATTCCGAACTTCCGGCCCGAGTCGCGCCGAACACTGCAAACGAATAAAACTACCGAGCCGAGGACGAAAAAGCTCCAATTTCAATCGGAACGCCGCCTTGGGTGTGCGTGATCCTAGCGAGCGGCGATAAAGGTTGGAAGTGTTGCGTTTGCTCCTATTGGTTTTGTTGTTGTTGGTGTTGTTTTTGGGCCGTGATTCGGCAGTGGTGGCCCCAACATCATCTTCCGCATCCCTTTCCACGGCAACTCGATCGGAAGCATGCAGTCTTGGGGAGCGTAGTAGCATCCCCAAGCCCAAGTACGGAAATACGAGACGTGTGCGTTTCTGGTGGAAAGTGCTTTTTTGTGAATGGGCATCAGCAATACTACACTGCATAGCCGAAGTTCTTATAAAAGCGAGGACGAGGCATTGTGTGCTCCGAAGTGAAAAATGTGTGCGTGGAAGAGAAAGAGAGAGTGTGTGTGTGCTTTTTTGTGAATGGGCATCAGCAATACTACACTGCATAGCCGAAGTTCTTATAAAAGCGAGGACGAGGCATTGTGTGCTCCGAAGTGAAAAATGTGTGCGTGGAAGAGAAAGAGAGAGTGTGTGTGTGTGAGAGAGAGAGAGAGAGGGTGAAAGAAAAGTGGAATTCCAAAAGTTTTCCTTTTAGTGTCTGCCACCCCGTTTCCAAGAGGAAACAGCGTGCGAAGTCAAGTCGCCATTCGATGCCGCTCTCCCACGGCTCTGGCCCAGGAATGGCTCGCACAGACGGCGTTCGATGATTCACAGGATTCAGATACGGCCACCAGCGAAGGCATTCTACCCCCCGATCCCTTCCGTTTGTCAGGGACTCGTCCGCGCACGTTGTGTACAGCAATCGATAATCTTGTGTTCTCGCGTCCACGAACACGAACAGCTGGCGATGATGGTGTTGCCAATGGGACTCCACCGCGATAACATCACGCCGGGCCGCTGATAGGAAAAGTGCACGTTGTTTCCTTCCGTTTCGCGGAACCGACCGCACTGGTCAGTGCTCCACAGGCACAGGCCCGGTACGTCGCTGAGGCTGCACCGATTTTCCGAGACGTCCCACGTGGTGTTCTGTCCACGCGACCAGAAATGAGGCCACCCGGGGCTAGCTCGATGCTTGGATCTTGCAAACGGACGATGGTTTATAAAGTATTCAATGCTGTAAAGCGCGTTATGTTTGTGCAGGAGAAGCATGGCGGCCAGGCCTGCCAGGGTAGTTCCGCTGACGATGATGACGGCCGTCGCCGGCTTGTGTTTATTGATTATTGGAGCGCAGAGCATCCCGGAGTCGTCCCTTTCGCAGACCTTCACCTTCGTCCGGCAATATGAAATTGTGTGTGTGTGGCGGTGGGGGTGTGTGCCGTGGTTTTACTTTTATTCCGCCTAGACCGTCACATTCTTCGCCTTGGAGTTGTTTCCATGTCCGAATTTCATGGCGCTTATGACAGCAACAACGGCAGCGACGTAAGAAGAGAACAACATGAAGAGAGGATTTTAATTTCCGGATCCCAAAGACGCGGACCTGGATTTTGCCTGCTTGGAAATTGGCCCAAGCTGGCTGGTGCGATGAAGATGCGAAGGCCATGGAAAACGAAGCGTAATGAGAAGAAGCAGTGCAATCGTCATCAAATTTCAATTATGACCTGGCAGGTTGGCAACACTCGCAGTTGAGCGAGTTTTGATCGCACCAACTAACCCGTTATCACGAGATGTACGACAACCCCGAAAAAAGTGTACATATACGCAACGAATACCCGATTGTTGAGCGGGGGGCACCACGCTTATCGCAATGGCATAAGCCGATTCCCCTTCTCAATTCGGCAATCTGGTTGATAAGATTGTCGTGTGTGTGTGTGTGTCCTTTTGTTGTTCTTCACATCCAGTGGGAGGCAATAAACATACGCGTCCGATGATTAGAAATCTGCATGAGAGACGAGCGTACTTCTCGAGTCAATCCGATAAATTGCCTTTGTCGCATTGGGGAGGAGGTGGGCATTGTTTCTAGAAGGGGGAGACTGTTCGAGCAGCCCTGTCTCTCTCTCTCTCTCTTCTTTGTATCTGATTTATGAGAGTCCCCTGCCCTGTGCAAGGAATTGGAGTAGCCGGGAGTTTCTGTAGCTTAAAAATTGTTTATGATTTTAATCTCCGTTGAGTGGTCGTCACGTTTTGTTGATGTAGAGGAAAACGTTACGAGGGTAGACTGGGGTGCGCCGAAGAACGAGAATAGGAGTTCTTCGCTCGTTTACAATTGCTCTCGGCAGCGTGTACGTTCGCATTGGTTCGTCACGTAAACAGAGAGGAATCTTCCTCACGTGGTTTGGTTTGGTGTATGTAACACTTATGCTCACTCTCCGCGTGCGCACAGTATCTCTCTCGCGTCTTACATACTCGCGTTTGGGGATGGGAACACTCGGCGTAAGCTTTCGCAAGCATGATGCATTGTCGCTACAGTTACTAGCAACATAGCTGGAGGATGCGTATGGAAGCTTTTGAAGCATTACTATTGAAGACTGTAATAAGAACTTCAAATTATATGTTTCGATTTCAATCACTGGCTGCTCACGTGGAATACATTTATTTCAATTGTTGTAACAAATAAACGTTTTAAAGTTTATCTTGCTATTCCTGGAAGCATAATTGAAGTGATGGCAATTTTTTGATACTAAATTTGAACACTAACTGTACGCTCCTACACTAACAAACTCCTTCGCTACATTCTCCCTGTTTCTCGCAGTTTCTCTCTTTCTCTCTCTCTCTCTGAAACGCTGAGAACCCGCATCGAAAGTTGCAACGATTCCGAACTTCCGGCCCGAGTCGCGCCGAACACTGCAAACGAATAAAACTACCGAGCCGAGGACGAAAAAGCTCCAATTTCAATCGGAACGCCGCCTTGGGTGTGCGTGATCCTAGCGAGCGGCGATAAAGGTTGGAAGTGTTGCGTTTGCTCCTATTGGTTTTGTTGTTGTTGGTGTTGTTTTTGGGCCGTGATTCGGCAGTGGTGGCCCCAACATCATCTTCCGCATCCCTTTCCACGGCAACTCGATCGGAAGCATGCAGTCTTGGGGAGCGTAGTAGCATCCCCAAGCCCAAGTACGGACGCACGCACGCACACATGCCCACCCACCAGATCCCTCCGTCGACCTGCGAGATGTGGTGGATCGAATGAAGCAACTATTATCGGCAACCAGCATACACCGTGTAGGCCGGACACCTTCGACATCGACCAGCAGCATCCGATGGGCAGAAATGAAACAGTTTTGCAGTTCTGCAGACGTCCGGTCAAGCTAACCGGGCTTCGCTCCCATTGTTCCACCGACCGCTGTTCACGCCACATCTACTTCAGATAAGTGAAATGTCTGAGAGCGACAGGTCTGTCAACCGGGGGGAGGAGCAGGTTTTTGTTTGTCCACTGACAAGGGCAGGGTCGGTGTTCTACTGACGTTAATAGGACCCATTCGCGAAAGTTCCATCGGCGGGCGGGCCGGCGAGTCAGGATGAAAAACTTTATCATTTCATGATATCGTTTCGAAACTTGCGCAGATCATAAACATACAGATGGAGGTGGAGTGAGGCTAGGGGTGCTCTTTCTATTTGCAAACCGCCGCTGTTCCGAGTCTCGCCTGCTCCCACCGGACCACCGTTTGAAGCGCCTGGCACACGGCGGCGGAAGTAAACAGCGTGGGTTTATTTTTCTTCCTCCTAAACTCAATCACAGTGTTGGAGCAAAAGTAAAATAACACCCCACAAATCCTATTTTAGTTGGGGCAGTGTGCAGAAGCGGAAAGATTTTCTCCGCTTCCCTCCCGGTTCAAAGTGACCTTTTACCTTTTACGGATTTAAATATTTTCCACCGAAAAGAAATGGGCACTGCCAGAGTTGGTGGACCTGGCTGGACATAGCGCAAGTGCGACCAGCTGAAAGGTTTGCCGGTTTGAATCACTGTAAAATCAACGCATAAAATGTACGTTCGCTCCTTGCGCTCTACGTACTTCCGGGCTGAAGCGCACGGTACAGTAGGTTGATATTCACCGACATGCCTTTGAAGAGGGTTCAAAAACGAGGATGAGTGACCGTGTGTCCTTTTCACGTTAGCCGACGCCAGCCAGGCGAGAAGATGGAAGTGGCAAACTTCGTACCTAGTAGTCCTAGGGTGACTCGCGGTTGGACCGGGAGACTGGAGATAGGACGCGAGGGGACGTGAGTTGTGTAATTGAAATTTACGACACGAGCAACCCACCGCCATCCAGCGCTAGCGGCAGAATAATGCTGAAAGCTACGAGAACAGACAGTGGAAAACGCTTACAGATTCCTGTAATTGGCTCTCGGTACAATTACCGTGTCTACGTATAGATCGTAACACTTCGAGGAGTCTGGATTTTAACTGTCGCGACCATTTACTGGAAACCCCCACGTGACCCGGCAAATATTCGCCTCCAGATGTATGTGGCGAAGGGGCGAGCAGCAGAAGAAGGTGTACCAGGTGTGCGCCATCCACAAAAGTTTCCCGTTCGACACGTTGTTTTACACAGGAGCGGAAAAGAAAAAAGCGCTCATGGGAATAAATTATGGTAAATGTCCTTTTAAAATTACCTCTTTCGTTTCCGGCAGGATCGCGATTAGAGCGTTTCAAAAGAAGGAGATAAAAACATTGCTTGCAACGATGAATCACACCGTTGGACACGGATGTACCATTTCCGGGCAAAACATTATTTTTAGAGTTCTATTTCTTGTAAAATGGCGTTCTTATTTATTTGGAATAGTTATGCTCCCGAACGGGGCATCCTTTTGAATGGACCAAATTGACCATGGTAACTTTCATTACGATTACTCTTTGGGATTAATTCTTTTCGCACGCATGGGCTACGACCTTTTCCTGAATGGGTTCCTGAACGTTTCCAAACTATTGAAATTCTTGCCATTGGTGTAATTGCATTTTGTTCCTCCATGCTACCAATCCTGCCACGCCAAACTTTCTTCACGAGTTTATGTGCAAGTCATCGCTATGCCTGTACGTAGTATAATAAAGCACCAAAAAGTAGATCGGAATGTTGTCCCCTTTAATAAACTCGTTCCACTTCAAGTAGCACGCAACGGTGCTCTGCCTACTTCGATTGGCGTGTGTCATTAGGGAAGGGATAGACAAAAAAGGGAGAAGCAATTTCGTTGCCTTAACCCACCCGACCCGATCGCTTGCCCAACGCAAGCACAGATCACTTTGCGAAAACTCGGTGCTTCCGAGAAAACAATTGAAAGTTATTCGCTTTAACAATTCGCAAAGAATGTTTGCCCGATAGCCAAACCGAAAGTTGTGCCAGTTGTGTCCCCCGAGTGTGATAGGCGCGCACGCACGCACGCACACATGCCCACCCACCAGATCCCTCCGTCGACCTGCGAGATGTGGTGGATCGAATGAAGCAACTATTATCGGCAACCAGCATACACCGTGTAGGCCGGACACCTTCGACATCGACCAGCAGCATCCGATGGGCAGAAATGAAACAGTTTTGCAGTTCTGCAGACGTCCGGTCAAGCTAACCGGGCTTCGCTCCCATTGTTCCACCGACCGCTGTTCACGCCACATCTACTTCAGATAAGTGAAATGTCTGAGAGCGACAGGTCTGTCAACCGGGGGGAGGAGCAGGTTTTTGTTTGTCCACTGACAAGGGCAGGGTCGGTGTTCTACTGACGTTAATAGGACCCATTCGCGAAAGTTCCATCGGCGGGCGGGCCGGCGAGTCAGGATGAAAAACTTTATCATTTCATGATATCGTTTCGAAACTTGCGCAGATCATAAACATACAGATGGAGGTGGAGTGAGGCTAGGGGTGCTCTTTCTATTTGCAAACCGCCGCTGTTCCGAGTCTCGCCTGCTCCCACCGGACCACCGTTTGAAGCGCCTGGCACACGGCGGCGGAAGTAAACAGCGTGGGTTTATTTTTCTTCCTCCTAAACTCAATCACAGTGTTGGAGCAAAAGTAAAATAACACCCCACAAATCCTATTTTAGTTGGGGCAGTGTGCAGAAGCGGAAAGATTTTCTCCGCTTCCCTCCCGGTTCAAAGTGACCTTTTACCTTTTACGGATTTAAATATTTTCCACCGAAAAGAAATGGGCACTGCCAGAGTTGGTGGACCTGGCTGGACATAGCGCAAGTGCGACCAGCTGAAAGGTTTGCCGGTTTGAATCACTGTAAAATCAACGCATAAAATGTACGTTCGCTCCTTGCGCTCTACGTACTTCCGGGATCTGCACGCTACCTTCTGCTCCCAGCTGGTAACTCGAGCTCTGGATGATATTCCATTGATCGGTGTAATTGTGTGCGGCGCGTACAACTCCACTGCAATAATAATGCACCAGATTTTGAAAATCTCCTTTAATCCGTTACGAACTAGTGTGTGGGAGGGTTGTAAACTTACTTGAAAAAGATCTGATTAACGTAGTCCGCCTCCATATCCATGTTAATCATGTCCGACGTAGTACGGGTACCGGCGGCATCAACCAGATAAATTAAGGCACATCCCGTGCTCGTCAGGCTTATGCCCTTTTGCCACATTTTAGCAAAACGACTACAGGATATAGAAGAGAAACACGTCCAGAAACAAATGCGTTTTAATAGGGCGCTGCTTGGCTACTTTTGTTGGATTCACTTACATGTAAGGATATTTGCGCCTTGCATCGACCGCCGCGATATCCACGCGTGGCCCATTTTGAAACACGATGCCATTTGGATGGTGCATCGCGGTAGCCATTGCATCGCTAGATACAGCGATTGCCACGTTATGGTTGCCATTGACAACCTTCACAGAGCCGTCCACCGTCATTTCAACTCTGCAAGATAAGATCAGGACCATTATTTGACCAATTCTAACGCTCGGCTCGAAACATCTCCTACATAATCGAATCGCGCAAGCGCAGCCGAATGGTTCCATTGTCCAGTAGTATTGGCCCAAACGGTATGTGCGGATCCGGATGAGAAAAGGAAGATTTCATGCTGCATCCTGCTGCCGGCTGGCTGTTGCTAGGGAACACTTTTATGATCTGACTTTCTACCGGTCTAGCCGGTGGCGCCGTGCGAGCAATATCTTCCAGCGAGTACGATGAAATCGAGTTCCATACGCGTGTGTTCACCGGAAGATGCGTTGGCCCAATGTAGGCAACTTCCTGAATTTGGCTACCACTATTGTTGCCATTGCTATCCCCTTGCGAGCTGGATGGAGCCACGCTCGATCGACGCGGGGGCAATACAAAAGGTTTTGCTGCGCAATTTAACTACGAAGAGATAGATAAGAACGTAAGAAACAGCAGGAGCTGCAGCGAAATAAAGATGAAACCAACAGTACCTTTGTAGCGGGACGGGATTCTGGGCCATCTCCACCAACTTGTCCCCTACTATCGGACTTGGACATTGGGTCTTGCTTAACGCGCCACATTGAACGATTATTTCACGAAGCGCAGACACTTTAATGTTCTACACGCACTTAAAGTCTGCCACAATCACTTCACATAAATTTCCACTGCGAAAGGCCAACCAACTTGCCCTAGCACCCGTGCCGTACCGATTGAAAGGATTAAATGAAAAACGATTCCAGGTCGTTTTGGGATCACCGCAAACTAGATCACTGCCATGGTGACCGCGCCGAATTTGATGGACGGTGCGAAGTGAAGAAACCGAGCTTTCCACTAGCCCACATAAACACACGTTTGATAGCTAGTTGCTTATACCGGCGTTTTGCAAAATGCGTGCGTTTTTAGTGATGAAGCGGTTTTTAATTGGTTCCTAAAGTGTGTTTAACCGAAATCAATAAACTAATTGCGTATTAGTACTTACGCTAATGATTTCTAGTCCGGGCTATAGTTTGCTATTGTGTGTGTTAATTGCTTGGGGTTACAAAAAGCTGCGGTTATCTGCTTTGCGTGTGCGCGTTATTTCGTTTGCGGTTATAGTGTCTTCGTGCTGTGAAAAGACGCTTCTAGATTAAGTGCGTGAGAAGTGTCCTGTTCGCGTTAATATTCCATAGGGATCCATGTAAAAAACACAACTCTCGACACGGTTGCGTTTACCTCGTGCTGCTGAAGCAGAAAATTCGACTGGTTTAGACATTTCGGATAAGCTGTGACAATGGGCATCCGAGCAATCCGTGCCGCAGCAGGGGAGTGCCACCCGCAGCATCGGCTCATGTAGGTTTTCCCATCGAATGCAAGTAGAAAATGTTATAAAAGATATGTTATGTGAATTTTTTTAGCAAGTATCCCAGATGGTATCAATGTGTTACGAACGATAAATATGACATTTACCCTTACCGACACCAGCAGCCACCGAAGGGGCGGACGGCTTGCGGCTCCCCACTTCCTCCGGAGCGGCTGGACGAGAACCTTAAGAGCCGGGGGCAAACTATGGTCGAGCGTTCCGCATTATTTGCACCCTCTAGAAAGTAAATTATGCTCGAGTGGGTCTGATGAAATCAATCGGCTGTGGCTAATTGAGCCGATAAAGCCCAGATAGCGAGCGAGAGGATGTGCGCCACGCCACGGTCCCGTATCCCAAGCTCTTTAAAGCAAACGAGACTATTTTTTAGCTGAGACTGGCGCAAACTTCCAGAAGCAATCGAGTGAAAGCGTTTCAGATTTTTCAATATCATGCCAGGCTAAGCTGCACCCCGTGCCTGACAGAATATTTACGATTATGTTTGCGCGTCGGTCGTCCCGGTTGTAGTCTCTAATATCTTCGGACGAGGAGTAGGTAATGTAGCTATCAAAGTAGAATTAAATAGACGACATGAGAATGCGAAATTGATATAAATGCATAAATCGTTTCTTTGCCTTTACAGAAGAGCGTACGGAGCAGTATCGGCGCTCTGCGAGTAACCGAACGATGCTATCGATTTTTTTCTTTCTAAACGATCCTTAAAAGAACGAAACGTTCGAAAGCCGAAACGACTCGGACGTGTTAGATGTTTGCCTTACCACCGAATCCGTGCCTAGATGTACGGTAATACACCCCGGACCAGAGGTATGGGCAACAGTGTCGTTGTCGTTGGCAGTAAATTGCTCGGTAGATGAAAATTAATGTATTTTTAACTAGGCAAGAGTCTGCAGCTTTACCAAAGGACCCTTTGAAATCCTCTCCATTCAAGGTACACTGTTTCGTTCGCTCCCTATAAAGCGTTCGATGACGCGACGAAAAATGTAACGCGTCAGAGGATGTAGCTAGGCTGCGAGGCCTATCGCTGTAAATAACCCCGAAACTAGAAGCGCCCGTAGAAGGTGTAGGTAAAAGTGGATGAAAGGGCCTGAGTGTTACTTCATGCTAGGCGACCGGTTCTCCGCCGAAATGTGCTCGAGAGGCTTTAGAGCTTTTTTGCAGACCAAAAACGCACTCCGTAGACAGTTTGATCTCGCACTTTCGCTAATGGCGTTAATGTAAGACACTCTTGTCAAAGTCCATGCGTGCCAGAGACCATGCCGATATGGCCACGTTCTATACCCCCATGGGGACACCCCCCAGCACTTCCTGGCAGCTAAGATGGTAATGTCGAAAAAAGCACGAACATTTGAGTGCGCCTTACACCTCAGGCTACGTGGAGAGGAGAAAAAGAAAGAGATGGGAAGTAAAATTGAAAAACACTTATGAATAATTAATGAAACCTAAATCTCGAACCGTGACAGGGATTTGATGGATTTCGGAATACTAATCGAATGATGACGCGAATGGACAGGGAAGGCGCGACCCGCAATGGCGACAAAGGCGGTCAGAGATGGTGTAGTAAGAAAGCAGCTTCTAGTGGTTTTAATGCTTTGCCACCACCACGCGCGTCTGCCAAGCCCTCGGATCGTAATCGAAAAGAAGAGCGCATTGAATAATGTGAACTTACAGACGTTCAGTCAACAAGCTTCAACTAGATTACGCTCCAAACAGATAGGCGAAAAATCCCGACACAGCGGGCGCAGTGTGCTTGATAAGGAGGTGACGATTTTTACGTGAAATTAGCTGGCGCTTAAGATATTAGCGATTATTAGGGTCGCTGATTTAAAATGAACCTTACCCATGCGAAACCGCATGTGCGCCCAAGCAAACAGCAAAACGGTTTACTCACCATTACCATAATTGCCATTCTCGGGCCTTGTTGTGTGCCGGTAAGTTGTGCGAAGACCACAAGTCCTCGCCCTAGGGAATAAATTAAGTGGAATGTGTATGCTTTAGCTTTCACCGGCGGGGTTCCCTGCTGCGGGGGTTGTGTAGGATCTAGGAATTTCGAGTCTAGCGGGGCCGCCTTCCGCACGCTACAGAGCTCAGCCTTCCCCGGGGCGTGTAGGACAAAAGCTGTCGACTATTTCGCATGTTCAGCGCCCGTAACCATTCTCAAGCGCGCTCTAATTACACACTGCTCTGTGGCGAAAAATGAGTGTTGTTTGATGGAAAGCGACAAATAGGCACTTTGTTGAACACGTTTAGCTGGTCGAGCGTTGTTGCGAAAGGATTAGCTGTGGGCCACCAACAACAACGATACCGCCCGTACCGGAAGTGTCTGTTCAATTAGATTGATAATCGGACCCGCTATCCCACTATGGTGGCAGCAGCTACGGCTGTGGAAGTCTTCCGGACTCTCACTGGAGCCCGGGTCTCGGAATCGCTTGCTATGCGGTGGGGTTCCGGTGTGAATTAATCACACCTTATCTGCGTTCGCATCAACATCCGGCATCCCCCATCATCATCTTCATTATTCTCCTGGCGGGAGTTAAACATAAGCGGCGTGGTACGAACGCGCACGTGCGCTGTACTGGGCGGCCCCCAAAAACGATATCATCCCAGGATTGGTTCTGGTGCACCTGCGGAAATTGCGCCATAAATCCAGCCGCTACCCAAAACAGGCGCATCCGTTCGACCGCTTCATTGCCATCGGTTCACCGGAACCCGGGGATTGGTGTTGAGGTCACATTCGCTACCGTTTGCTGCTGTTGCTGCTACGCGGCATAACTGGCTGGACGAACGCCTTTCCTCCGCAAAAAGCTCTCTTTTTTCGCACCGAGACATACGTTTGCAAATTTAATCTGTCATCGCACTGGCATCGTTGGAGGGCGGCGTAATCAACACATGCACAGAACCGTGTGAAGGTTCTGCTCCTTGAGCACACGGGTTGGAAACGAGTTTGTCTCGAATATGGTGTAAAGGGTGTGTTTCTTGCCTGCACGCGTTCGATTGAGTCAGGTGTTGGTGAAAGGATTAACTACAATTCTGGAAGTCACGATAGGAAATTGGATTTCTTATTTCAGATCAATAGCAGCGAAACACCCGCACTACGCCGAGGAACCGAAGCCATGCGGACGCGGCGGAGGTGCCTGTTGATCCAGTTTGTGGGAAAGGAATTCGAAACGGATATTGGATAGCGAGCATGTAACGCACCGATCGCCATCGAAGTCACAGTTGCCACGACACAGAAAGGGATCTCCGCCGCATTATGCATATGCATGGCGTTATTGGTCAATGAAGAAGGTTATTGATGGACAAATCGGGCGGAACTGTGACCGGAATTGTAATGAAGAGCCCACGATGCTGTGGGTTCATTTCTTCGCTTCGGAAGCGATGTAGGTTTACAATATGCAACGTCCTCTGTAGGTGCCACATGTTCTACCCTTCGA
>KZ070248.1:150817-170974 GCA_002091845.1 Anopheles cracens
GTGTGTGTGTGTGTGTGTGCGCCACGGAACTGCACGGTGAACGATTCGCTGCGCGTTCAAAACACGTGAGCACATGACGATGTGCAATCTGCAGCGCAGCGCAACCTAAATTCTAAAGTACCGAAAAGAAAGCACTGAGCACACGGTGCAAGCTGGTTCACTTTTCACTCTCTCCCTCCCTCTTCCTCTCTCTCTCTCTCTTCCTCTCTCCGACACAAGCGGATGAAAATCAGCCGCTCTTATGACGTCATTTGCGCACATTGCGTTGAGTAATTTTGAGAAGTGGTCTCATCGACCACCCATTCATTCGACCTGGCCTACTCCGTCCGACGAGGGCTGGGACGTGGGCGCGGCGACGCTCCCCGCAGTGGAAAAGGGCTGCCTGCCGGTTGGTAGGATTTGCTAGGAAAGTTTTCCTTCCTGTGAGCTGCACATTACCAGCGGTTAATGCCGTCGTTTGCGTTCGTTCAAAATCAATCCGGCTGCTGCGTGGGCTGTGCCGAACCCGTTCGTTCACGGAAGCCGTCTCCGGCTAGCTCCGCCGTTGCCATTTGCACTCTGCTCGCGATGGAATGCCAGTGTTGCACCGCCCTCCCCCATTTAAGTAGCTCTCGGGTGTTGGCTGGCGCACGCGGCAGCGGTAGACTGTTTTAATACCACCACCCATCTACATAGCTCGTAATATCTCTATTTGTACCGGGAGACCGGCACCGTCTGTAGGTGACCGACCGCCAACGTCCAGGGAACCAGCGTCCCCATGTCGGGGAGGGTAAAAGTGGACGGTCGGTCGTGGGTAAATATTGAAATTGCAATTATGATCAATATTTCAGTAGCATTTCGGTCGGTTCCGTGCCGGGTCCGCGCCGGAGCACTCAGGAATCCCCCGGGGGTGTGTGTGTGTGTGTGTGTGCGCCACGGAACTGCACGGTGAACGATTCGCTGCGCGTTCAAAACACGTGAGCACATGACGATGTGCAATCTGCAGCGCAGCGCAACCTAAATTCTAAAGTACCGAAAAGAAAGCACTCAGCACACGGTGCAAGCTGGTTCACTTATCACTCTCTCCCTCCCTCTTCCTCTCTCTCTCTCTCTTCCTCTCTCCGACACAAGCGGATGAAAATCAGCCGCTCTTATGACGTCATTTGCGCACATTGCGTTGAGTAATTTTGAGAAGTGGTCTCATCGACCACCCATTCATTCGACCTGGCCTACTCCGTCCGACGAGGGCTGGGACGTGGGCGCGGCGACGCTCCCCGCAGTGGAAAAGGGCTGCCTGCCGGTTGGTAGGATTTCTAAGACGGCCGCACGCACTGACGCCGCCTGCATCCGCCCTGCACATCCAGCGTGCGTGCTAGCACGTTTCGCGGTAGCCCGCGTGCGTGTGCAAAGTAAAGCGCGCTTATTAATAGCCAGCGTCACTCTGTGGGCATTTTATAATTAGCATGTTTGTGTGTTATTTTTAGGATCGATCTCGCGGACGATTTTTCATCTCACTATTGTGTAAACATATCAGAAACGGCGACAGCGGCGATGTACACGGCTGAGAAATTGCAGCGCAACGCAACAACAGGAGCAACATGGCCGGGCTGCTGGGGCACGTGCTGTTCGTGCCTGTTGCAGCAGGCGATCGAGATGGGGGGATCGATGCCGCGAACAAGATTGATTTGTTATGTGTGTGTGCATGTTTTAGGAGGTGCTTTTAAATCGTTGCAACACAGTAAATTGAGCTGAATGGGTTTTCTTGTTTTGTTTTAGATATAAGGCTTCCTGCTAGAATGGCGCAAATAGAAAGCAAACCACCACCAGCCGCTATGTGCGAGTCGAAGATTTCCCCCGACGCAATGATAGCACCTATATCAGTGGAGGCCCCATTAGGATGGAGGATAGGAAATAAGCTAGACCATTTTTTGTTCAATTCGATGAACTTGTTCAAATGGGGCCATACAACGCCGCTCGCACTGGGAAAACCTGTGCAAAACTAACTGGTGATGGAAAAAGAATCGTTTTTTTTTTGTAACGGACCGGTACCTGGTTTGTTGTAAATAGTACCGGTAACGTAAACCTGGCTAGTTTTGCCCTGGCTGTACCGAGAGAGGCTCTCTGATTCTCCCATTCTAGGCTACTCTCCCACAATGCAACCTAGCGATGCAGGCTCTAACATATCGTAGCTCTCTGTCTTTCTCCTTAGGTGTATGGTGAATGTATCTGGTGCCTCTCTGTTACTCTCACAATTTTACCTGGTCCAGTATCTAAATACTGGACCTGACCGTCGCTCCGTTTAAATTTCTATGTACCTGGTTATTTTTTGTATATATCCAGGTCCAGGTTCCAGGTTCAGTATCTAGATACTGGACCTTGTTGACGCGCCGCGTAATTCTCTGTGGACCTAGTTACTTTATGTGTATATTTTACCAGGTCCAGTATCTAGATACTGAAGCTGTCCGTCGCACCTTATAATTTTCTGTGGACCTGGTTACTTTCCATGTATATTTAACCAGATTCAGTATCTAGATACTGAAGCTGGTCGTCGCGCCTTATAATTTTCTGTGGACCTGGTTACTCTATGTGTATATTTTACCAGGTCCAGTATCTACCTGATAGTCGCGCCGTAAAAATTTAGCTTCCGTCTGATTATTTTCGAACCCTTTTTTAGTTTTACAGCGTAGACATTCTTCTAACAAAAACTGAATAAATTTGTATCTGACAGTAATTGAAATTGTGTAAAAATCGAGAAGACGGCTGATATTGTAACTTGTAGAACAAGGTATTAATTGTTGAACCTGGTCAGGGTTCGATTCAAGTGTGTAACTGTCCTGAAATACCAGGTCCATCATTACCTTCCCTTTACTAAAACTAACCTCTGGACCGAGTTTGAACGACAGCACAGAAACAAACGACGCAGATGGTGGTGGTGAGGAGCAGGATGCTTATACGGCTGTGCCCGTGTGCTTTATCATCGTTTATCAAAGCATCGCCAAATTCCGCTCCGCGGGGGGTTGCCAAATCCACCCGACAAAGGCGTTCAGACGCGACATCACATTTCGGCGTCCTTTTCTCGGGAACGGTGCTTTCGTTCCGGCCGTGCATTCTCAGCGCATTCCCATTTCCGTAGGGTTTTCCCGTCCCTTTACACGCTCGAATCGCGCCAAAGATCAACAAGATATTCTCGCCTCCCCCCACACGCAACCTCGTACCTCGCTCCCCCTTCTCGATAAACAAACGCGTGTAGGCAGAGTGTCAGACGCAGCAAGAAGCGCCACTTGAAACGCCGCACCACACAGGACAAATCCGACACACGCGGTTGAAGCGCCGCGGTCCCCGAGGAAAATGTGTCCCGAAATCGAAATGCTCTGGCGCCACTCGATGATGGTACGTACTTCACGTGCGAAGTGTGGCCACAGTGCGGAGGATGGCGCGGAGGATGATGAGCACTCCAGCAACCCACTCACACACAGGGGGTGTATGGAGAATGGCCTTTGTTGTGTTGATGGTATCGTCGCATTTCACTCGAGACAGAGCAAGGACACGCTCAGAGAAAGGAGCGAAAGTGAAACGTCGATGAAAACTGTCGAGCTAAGGACTTTTCGTTTCTGTGGAAGAAAACTCCTAATTAAAAGGATTCACGAAACACCAGGGTTAGCAAAAACACGAAGTGAATGCTGCTCATCAATAGTAGCACCTGACCCGCGTCCCCCTTGTGGGCTGCTCACATGTTCACCCTGCTGGAGAGGTCTGCCACTGTAGCGGGGACCGTATCGTAAAACGGTACGGAGCAGATGCTGATGGGTTTGATTCAATTTCCATCCCCTTACAGCGTGCCCCCGTCGTTTGTGTTCCTTTTCCTTTTTTTAGGGGTGTGCGATACAGTCGCGGCCTGTGAAGCTGCGCACTTCAACGCGTTGTTTCCAACAGCCGGGAGTTTCCGTTTATCTCCCGGCAAGGGCTCTCTGCAGAAATCGTCTTCTGTTACGAGTTTTTCTTGCCGCCCTTTCGCGGCTTCATCGCGGATGGATGACGACAGGCGGACAAGCGCGAGTGTGCTGTCGAAGCTTTAGTTAATTAACGTAATTAGATGTGTCAGGGGTTTCCCATCCGAACCCATTCCGTTCGACGCGTCCGCTACCCTGTCGGATATGAAAATGTACCTTTGCCGCCGAGATGATCACTTGTTGTGTGCTGCAAAAATGTGGATAAACGAGCGGCCATTTTAAGGCTTATTTCGAAAATAGCACGAAAAAACATTACACAAACTCGATGATGAAAGCTTTATGCCCTGCTCCGGTGGCCCTGAGAGCAGCGAGACACCCCGTGGGTCATTAGCCGGACGGAGCCGTGCATACGTGGGCAACAAAGTTCGCGGTTGTACCGAACACCGGACGGGTTTTTCACTAATGACGACATTTGCTTAGTGTAGTGCAGGGTTTTTGTTTTGCTCCATTTCGGGACTTCTGGAGCGTGCACTCCCGTGCGGAGATGCCGGACTGTTTTATCTACCAACCTCCTGGTCGCTATTGTTTTTTGCTGTACCTGATTCCACGTTTTCGTGTGCGTCGCTTTTTTCAGTGCCTAATGGCTTAACTCATAGCGTATTACTTGCAGGTACACAACGACGCGCCCGGTGTGTGTTGCAGAGAGTGACACGAAGGTTTGCTTTCACATCTCGCTGTTCCCCGTTCTTCATCCGCGGCACCCATGCCCGCCTCATTACGGACTCTGACAAATGTTGTTTTGTTATTGTATAATGCTCTTTGTTTGGTGCGCTCGCGCCGGAAGGAGCGAGCGTTCGCGTACCGACACACACACGCACACGCTAGGTAATATTTTATATGCGTAAAAGTTGCACAACACGAACACGGAAACCGGGTGCCCCTGCCCCGGTCATTGCCGGGAAGCGGGCGGAAGGAAACTGGTTTCTTGGAGGGAGAGGATAACATCGGGTTTCCCATTTCAGCGAATCGCATTCTCGCTCATTTTGTGCTGACTTGGGTTTTTTTTACTTCAGCCGTGTTGGCGGGAATTTCGCATACATTTCCTCAAATTCTGCCCCAAAGAAAACGATGTTGCGAATCGATTCTGTCATGCCACTGGAACTGAAATGCTGCCGCGCAACGTTTGCCTGCCTTTGTGCTGACAAAGACGAATGCTTTCCAGTTGGCACTGGAGGGAAGCTCATTTATGTTCCTCCTGTCTGCTCCTGTAAACCTACTGCTTTGCATTTTTAAATGCAAATAAACGTCTGGAACGGAAGTCCCTGCCCTCTGGTTTCACCGGTTGGCTTAAAGTAAATGAACTACCGCGCAAAGAGGTGGCGATTGTACGTTGTTGCTATGTGCTACTCCTGAAATCTCTCTCTCTCCCATTCCTAGGCGTAGATACACCTAGACCAGCTGTGAGCGGCCAGGCAGCAGCAACGATTTGTGGGAAGAACTCTACGCCTGGAGCAACGATCGCTTAGTGCAATGTCCCGCATTTGATTCGCATCGCTCGCCGGCCTGTGCGGGGCAGCACAAAGCACAAAGAAAACATCCACCCGGGACGGGGGGAACATAATGCGCAACAAAAACACAACAAGCCGACGCGAACGACAGATATTTGTCGTGCTGCAGAGCGGCGCACGCGGAGAGTGACGATCCGATCCGATCTCCGCATCCAACGCCACGGTTGCCGACCGTTGAAAGCGCTTCCTGGATCATCACCCTGCTGGATGTCGTCCGCCTGTCACTGACGTGACGGGTGTTTGGACAACAATTTGGCCCCGTCATCGCAAGCGGCAGGCGCGCGTTGCGGCGTTGCGTGCGCTCCGGTGAGCTGGTTGTGATGGTACGGGATGAAACGCCGACACAACGCCGCGAAAAGTCCAATGACTCTGCAACAGGGCCCAACACACATACACGCCAGCCCTGGTAGATGGTTTTATTGACACTGGCCGACTGTTGGTCGTGACAAAAGTGATTCTTTGCGTCGCTTCGTCTTATTTTTTTGTTTGTTTCTTGTAAGAACCAGCGAGAACGTGGCAGACGTGCTGGGGCCATTGTCCACACGGGACGCTCGACGCGTATCTCGCATTGATTCACGCACGCACTTTCTCCATTACTGGTGGTGATGATGGCGCGAAATGACAAACGGCCGAGCTGGGGGTTTCGCAAGCCAGGGTGGATTACGGCCAATGGAGCTAATATTAATAAACATAACGGTCGGTAAAACTAGCGATCATAGTGGCAATAACAATAACAGATCGTCACATTCTCGGAAGTACCGACCATACCGTATCTCGGATCTCTCACGCTCTTGGAGGGTGGGAGAGTGATAGTAATTAATTTAATGCAATGTCACCCAGGCCGGCGCTCAGTGACCGGTGTGATGGTGGACAGTAAGTAGTACATGGTACAATTGCAATCTATCTTTTTGTCCCATGGCTCACTCCACAGTCCATCCCGCGCGCGCGGTACGTTTGCAGTCGTCATCGTCGCGGGCAGCGGTCTTTTACCTTTGTAACCGTGAACACGGTCATAAATCTTTGACTGTGTACATGTCGCGCGCGCGCCAGACCACGACTTTGTGTGTAGAAAAGAAGCGCGCTGCCAACGTGGAAGGTGGCCACGTTTGTTGCCTCGTAGTTTGCAAAGTTTTTAACTCCCCGCAATCTCTCGCCCATTTTTGGGTCCAACCAAAGCGACGGCGATGGCTGGAAAATGCTGACGGCGACCGCCGCACACACAATCATCGCGTGGAGGATAATAAATTGCGCGCTAATTAGTGGGAGTTTTTGGAGCGCGCGCACGGCGCGCGGGCTGATCCGCTTTGAAGTACAATAGAATGGCAGCGGCGTGGCAGTTGTTGCCGAGTGACATAATACGATGCTGGTATCTGTCCAGTGCCCACGGTGAAGTGTATTGCGAGCGCCGCTTTGTGCGTCAAATTGGACACGGCACGTAATTGGCGGTGCTTTTGTTTGTAAGCGTACTCTGCCCTAACGAACGGTCCATTTTCTGGATAAATAACTCCCCCACAAACATGGTGGAAGAAGTGAAAGATCTTTTTTATTACATATCAAAACAAATCTGGGATAGTAGGGGATCATTTTGCGCGTAAAAATGGCCACTAGGATCTGGTGGGGGCGCATGGTAGGCCATGCTGGTTTCGAAATGGAGACGCCCAGTAGTTTGTTGATAGAAAAGTTGGCGTGGAGTTTAAAGGTTGAATATAGAAAAAATGAATGTCGCATCACTCTGTGTTTTGAAAGACTTGCTATAAAACTTCACTATCAACGTTTTTTTCCAGTCAAACCATCATGATATTATTTACTATTAATTTTGTATCCTTTTCTCGTATCTCCATGCACAGGAGCTGGAGGACCTTTCCCCGCGATCGCCCATGTTTTCACCGCGTGTATCGCCGAAAGTAACGCCGGGCGGCGGTGGCGGCACGGTCCGCTCGCAGCAGCCCCGCACGGCACCGGTTTCATCGTGCGCCACACGCTTCCCCTTCGATCCGCCCATGTCCCCGAAGACGTACAGTGGCGGCGTTAGCCGGGGCGATGCCGCGTCCTTCGCCCGCACCCACGAGACCATGTTCAGCTTCGACGAATCACCGAACCCGGTCCGACGCCCGCCGCCCAAGTTGCCTCCCTCGTCGGTCGAGCATACGCCCGACCACTCGCCGAACACGGTCGCCGATTCCGGCCCACCGCAGGAACCGGCCACCGCTGCTCCGTGCGTGAAGGAGCTAGCGCAGCCGGCACCGAAGCAGCTGATGGAACCACCGCAGTCGTCCACCTCCACCCCGAAGCGCCTGATGAACAGCTTCAAGACGCGCAAGGAACGGCTCGTGCAGCAGGCGGGAAGTGCGGTGGCGGCCGCGACCGCCGCCGTAACCTCGGCCGGCGCCGGACCCGGCAAACCGTTCAAGAACCCGAACTACGATCCAGACCTGACGATGTTTCCGTTCGACCGGGAAGCGATCGACTACGATCGCATCCAGCGCGAGTGTTTCGCCGTGGAGGAGGAGCTGCTGTTCGAGCACGATCGGCGCAGCGACGACGACTACCGGGGCGGGGTGGGGCCCGGCGGGGCCACCGGGGGTGAATCGCCCTCGAAGGTGCTGTTCGATGCCGAGATCTTCAGCGATCACTACTCGATCTTTCAGCAGTACGCCTACCTGTCGCAGCAGGAGGTCCGCGATGCGCCCTCGAAGCGCAACCGCATGGCGGCCCCGTCGGACGCGTTCTCACCGCAGCGTCGCAACGAACAGCACGCTGCACCGGCCGGCGGTGGGGCCATTCACGCGCGGCTCTCCAAGTTCGACCAGATCGCCACCAAGTTCGACCTGATGCCGCCGTCGAAGTCGGCCGGGGCGGCCCAACAGCTCGGTTGCGGCACACTTCCGGACCTACGCGTCGACTACTTCGCGGAAACGTCATGCTGCGGCAGCACCGTGTCACCGAGCGGCGGCGGCGGCGAGTCAACGCTCGAGACGACGGCAGCGGCCGCGGCGGACCCGACGGCGAGCAAGGCGCGTGCGCCGTCTCCGGCATCGCTGGTGGCGGCCTCTGGTGGTGGTGGCCTCCGATCGATGGAAGCCGTCGGCACAGGCGCACTGGCCGCCGGTGCTATAAATGTTACGCCGAACCCGATGGAAGGAGCAGTTTGTACACAACCGCGGGCGACAATAGTCGTACAGCAAGTACGTAGTTTTGTTCGACCCCAATCCACGTCGTTTGTATTCGTTTATTTATTATCACTGGGCCAGAAAGAGGCCGCCCGCCGACAGATGTTACGCGTGTTTTCCGTCAGTGTCTGTGGAAGCAACCTTATCTCGTGCGTAACGCGCGGTGTGTGCTAGATTGATTGAACAGGACACATCACCGTGAGCTATCGTGCCCGAGCGGCTGGAAGTGATCGTGCTGAGAGTTGCTCACGCTTTCCGGAGTTGTCCTGCCGGAGAGCTATTTTTACGGTTAACATCCCCCCCAGAATTGTTGTATCGTGTGCGGTGTGTTGTTGTGCTGGTTTATCTCATCTCGATTCCGATATTTGTGCGTCGATTTGTGTGCGGCGGTTGTTTACGGTAGCCCGGGTGCCAATACTACCCGACCCGGTGTTGTTGTCGTTTCGTGTGCGTCCGTTGGTGTGATGTGTGCTGCCGGGAGCCGAGCATGTTTGGAATAACGCCTGTGTAAACAAAAAAAAAAAGCAGTGAAGCAAGAGGGAACGCGAGAAAGCATATATTGCAGTGATAACAAATTGCCAATAACCGCGCAAACGACCAAGATGAATCGTTTCATGAAGAAAGTGACTAAATTTTTGGACCAGAAGGTACGCGACCCGCGTAAATAACGAAGCTACTAACTCTCCGCTGGTTTGGTGGAACTGTGCTGCTTTCGCGCTAATATCACTCGCAACAGCTTGTAGCGTTAAGACTTGCCGCAGACGTCATCGATACTCATTCGCCCGCACGCCGTAGTCCTTGAGATGAAACGATTATTGGGATTTAGTTGGGCGTACTGCGGGCGTGTAGCGATGTTTATGTTCGTAGGGCACGTGTGGACACATAGCGCGCTGTACTGAAAGACGTTTGCGTCATTAACAGCACCGCGTGCTGTGAGGCGTTGTTTAAATGTACAGCAATCGGCCTCCTGAAACACCACTTCCGGTACACGTTGATACCGGATCGCTACTACTTCGGCTCTGGAGATTACGTTGCTCGGCTTTATAGCGAGCACTCTCATTTTTAATGTGTAATTTTATATTTCACGCCTGCTACGGCACGTTTTGCCGTGTGTTTTCTTCTTTTTTTCCTTTCTGTTCGTATCGGATTGTTTTCCGTAAACTGTTTTCCTTCCGGCACCTTTGTTTGCGATTGCTTCGCCACGCAGCTAACCGAGCCAATTAGGCGTTGCCAGTTCCCGGAAACCACCCGGGTCTGTTGTAATGTGGACATTGAGCTTTTATTGTTGTTTGAAGTTCCGCGAAGCGGGCGGCGGCTGGCATATTTTCGTACCGCCAGTGAAGCTCGGTGTGAACAGCAGCAACAGAAACTCATGAAAAATCTTCCACGAGTCCGAGTGCGTTGAAATTGCCATTATTACTTCTTCGTCTAGAGAGATATACCCGAGTTCCAGGGAATTTGTTGAATTGTTGCGTTTTTTTTTCGTTGCGTGCTCCTTTCACGCCTGGCCTGTGTGGTTCAACAATTATGTACCTAACAGAATATACCCAACTTTCCAGTGGCGGAGTTGTGTTCTCTCGTGTCCGCGTGGGTTTCTTTCATCCTAACCTTACTTTCCTCCCCCCGTTTGTCAGGTGCCTCATGCTGAGAGTCGTCGATTGCAAATTTAATCTTCCGCATTTGCGAGCGGAGCCACTTGGACACTCAAGACCCACACCTTTAGGGCGGGCGCCGTCGGATCGTGACGAAATGTCGTTAACATTCACTTCCGAAGAAGATGGGTTCGGTTATTTCCGCCGTTTCTCATCTGTTTACGATAATCGAATTCGCGTCGCTTTGGCAACGATTGAACTTCAATCGGACCGTCCGGATGGCGCCCTTCTGTAGGGGGCGGCACGCACCCAACGTTTTCTGGGCCTCTCCAATTGCTCGAGCACCACTCTCCGGTGCCATACATTCCACGGTATCCGGCATCACGCTATCAGGGCGACGGAAATAACTCAAAGGGGACGTGTTTCGTGTTCCGGCCGTGTCGTAAAAGCACACCGTATCGGAAAAAGGCGCGCATTGTTCAGGAAGTAATCTCGAGTGCTGCTGCCTACCAGCGTACCGGGATCGTAAAAACGAATCATACGCCCGAGATGCTAGACCGCGTGCTGAAATGTTTAGAATTTTTGGAAGCTCCAACCCCTGCTGGAGATAGATGCTTTGATTGAAGCGCGGCACAGCATGGCTGCTGCGTTTGCTTAGCCAACCCCCTCCCAGTTCCGGTACCTTGAATCGGCAAATATCCATCCCGAAACTTTACCGAGACCGGTGGTCCGGTGGATGCGGGTTGTACATGTACGATGCAACATGGCATGTATGGCATGTCCCACCCAGCGCGTGTCCGATCTGTAGTGGTCATGAATTTATAAATGTAATTAAAATTACATATCCAATTTAAAACTCTTCTGCTAGTGGCATTCGGTGTCGCCATCCCATCCCCAGGCACACGGTAGCACACCACCCGAAAGCGTTCTGCATCCATGTGTGACGGTTTCTCGGGAAAAGACTTCCCGACTCTATGCCGTGCGAACCGATTTCGGATTTGAACTTTGATGTGGAGAGTAGTTCGAAGAAGCACGGTATCAAAACGGCAGCACAAGCGGAGGAAACCGAGGAAATTGATGCTTGCGCTCCTCTCGTTCGTGGCGTTGCGAAAATTACGCCTGAGTCATTTGCGCGGCACCTTCTTGTCACGCGGGTGACAGTGAAAATTGGTTAAAAATATTAGTCATTCTTCTCAGAAACCAGCGGTGGCGAGAAGGGTGCACTCACTTCCTAGAAGTGGTGTTTTTGTTACGAATCGCTTCGTTTTTTTTCTTTTCTTCTCCCGTTGTTATGTTTGCTTCGCTAGCGCTCAAGTATCGGAAGTGGGTGCTCAGAAATGGAAGAGATCCCTCACGCTCGGTCCGCCTACATATTCATGGGCCAGCAGACGGTTCCTCCGTCATCACGGTTGATGATTGGCTTTTTGCCTCACGCGTCGCGCTCTATCTTCGCTGTCGTCGTCGTCGCCGGCGTCGTCCGGTTCAGGCCAATTTCCTTCCCGGTTCCGAGCGTGAAGCGTGAGGTTTCAAAATTCGTCAAACCCCAGCCCTCCCCGGTCCGATTGCGCGGCGCGAACGCGTGTCGTTGGTGCGTCGATGATTTCATTAAGGGACAAACGGACCGGCTACAAGATTACGTGGGCGTGCCGTGCATGGGCAGAGCACTAAACATGTGCGAACGATCGCCGTTGTGGATGCTCTCGGGATGCTGGCGTGTATGTGGGCCACACATGCGGCGTGTCGCGCCAGCCGGTCGCTTTCCTGCCCTGCGCTAATCAGGACATGGGCGCAACTTTATCGTGGCGAGTTCGGCCGCTGCCCAGCGCTGGTTTAGTACTTCCGCCTGTGCGGTGCAAGCGGTGGGACACTTCTGGGGGACATTGATTAATTTTATTTGATGATCCGCTCTCTCCGTGTCGAGATGATGGTCGCCGCCACTTCGCGAGCCGGGCAGCTCGTCGGCAGCTACATCTGTACACAATACACGTAATGACCCTTGCCTCGCAGCAGAAGCAGAAACAGCCAGCCAGCAAAAAAAAACAGGCGAGAAAGCGATCCCTAAGACGGGCCCGCCATGGCAGTGTCACGTTCGTGTGAAGTGACTCCTCCAAATTGTCCATTCGCCTGAAGGATCTGCTGCGCGACGCTTTGTCCCGCGTGTGACTCTCCCTATCCGTCTCCCTTTGCAAGCGCGTGGAACTTTTGGGCCGGAAGTGTGCAATAAATCACGCACGTAATTCGTGCAGAAAATTATCCCATTCATTAGCGTTTACGCAGCGACCCGAAAGTGTCTAGAGAGCGAGCATGCAGTGTTTGCAAGCAGCGTTCCGCTTCGAACCTTAGCTTAATTAATGCCGTTACCATGCCGGCTGGTGCGATGGTAACTTGGATTTCGACTAATTGCTGACAAAAGTTAGCACACCCTCCACACGCGCGTGTTTAGTGTGAGTTTGGTAATTTGCATTTCCTCGCGGATATGCCACGCTAAGAGGGATACGCACCCTAACTTATCAAATTCGATTTCAACTTTATCTTGTTGATGTGATTTTGTGTTATTTTTATTAGGACCATAAGTAAGTTCGTGTGGTTGTCTCCATTTGAAGTCGTTTCCAGAGATTGTAGAAAGTCTGATCGTTTTCCAAAAAAACTGTGAGTGTTTTGTAAGCTATAATCGATAGATCAAAAGTTCGCGGTCACATTAACTTTCCCTTCGATCTAAACATAAGTCTTCAGACAGTGTCTTGCCTCTGATACTGCCTCTTCAAACTTCACATCTTCAGGCACGTTTGTGCACAGCTAGTAGGGCCAGGTTCATCATAAACTTCCACCGGAATGCCTTCCAAGAGCCTTTGATGAAACCGCACGAACTTGTTTATGCTCCCATCAGTGTTGTGAAGCAATTATTGTAAGTGTTCCAGCGTCAACTAATGAAAAGCTTTTCCGCTCAGACGCTCTGATGACAAGCGGCGGCCCCAGTTTCGATTGGGTCTGGCGGGGGGCCCAATCGTTTCATTTGTGTAATGTCCTCGTTTTTTAACAGCAGCCTCTTTCTTTTCTGGCTCTTCCTTCGCAGCCCTCGCTCAGTCTCGACTACACATCCGTCGAAACGATTCTGCTCAAAAATGAGGGTGATTTCATCAGCGTCGGCGAGCAGCAGGGCAACAAAGGTGATCTGCAGTCGACGCAACGGAAGAAACAGCAGCGAGAGGAACACATGCGCCAGCTGCTGGACGTGACCAACACGCTGACCACGGAGGAAATTAAGGATTTCGAGATGAGGTAAGTGTGTGCCGCCTGCCGTCTAATGTGACATCAACCAGGGTGGGGAGCTCGGAACGCACACAGGCAAAACAAAACGCCATTTGTAGCTTAAATGAGCGTAACAAAGCGTCCCGCTCAGGGTAATGATTTGGTGTGCCTGTTTTTTGTTGAAATTCCGACCATTCCGACGGAACCTAAGATTATGTATGTGTATAGTACACACAAAAAGTACCTCTTTCCGTTTGTTGGAACGTAGAACCAGCTGGGAATTCTTCCGCGCCTAACGAGAAGACATCATTGCTCGTGCCATTTTATGCTGCAATATTCATTAAATAGTTTTCCGGCACAACGAGATGGATGCAGGCGTGCCCAGGCTGCCAACGACGATCCTTGATTAAATTTCCGCCGCCCGTAACTTTGCCCATAAAAAGGTGAATGTTCTCCCAGCAGCAGCCGCTCGTGAAACGTCTTTTTTTCCCCGGGAGCACGTTTTTCATGGTCATCGTTTTCGGCGACGCGAGTCACCGTGACACAGCGTACGTGAGATCGATTTGTCTCGATCGATCGTCGGGTCTGTATGATCAGCGAATGTGATTGCACACCCAAAATACTATCTCACCCACGACGGCGATGGGGTGTGCGGAGGCTGATAAATAAACATTTTACCACGAATTTCAATTCTCGACTTCGTTTCAACAAAGATCCCGTCGGATGGGTTTCGACTTCTTTGCTCTTTTCTTTGCCGCCGTTCGCCTTCCGTAACTTCCGTTGCGGACCGTGGCCGATAATAGCTTCGGGAATTCGAGGATTCGCGGAATCGACACACACACAACACCGAAGTCCGACCTTCCCCGTGCTTCCCCGTGCCGTTGGTAGCGAAACGAGTATTTTTACCGTCCCACCGTCAGCTCCTGCCATCATTCTTCCCGTTTTCGGGCTAATTGGCAATGTGGTGCCGTCTGGAGGACGGGGAAGTATGGGAATGCTCAAGGCCACGCTTTCTCCTACCGCCATGTGCATCAGGTCGGTCGGTATGTGGTGGGGTCACATTAATTACGGTACCGGGCTGCCGCCACCTACCAGGCCTGGTGTACCAAACCCACCAGTGTCCCAGAACCAGGGGGCGACGACCAGGTGGACGATGTCGGACTCTGTCCAACCGGGCGGCCGGTAAAAGCGAAAAATGGTGTACTAAATTAAACCATCTCACCTCATTCCACCACCCGGATACAGCAACCTCCACCACCTATACGCTGTCCCTCATCAACAGTGGAGGTGGATTTGGGAAACCTTCTCTTCTCTTTGCGAAGATGAACGAGATGTTTCTAGTATCGCTGATACGATGCGATCCACAGCAAATGCCTGCCTTGATCTGCATGCTCTGGCAAATGAAATCGAATGAAGTGCCCATTCCACACCGAATGTCCCATCACTGCACTGGTCCTGCTCCACCAGGTATATGGCGGGACAGATCGCACGACAAGAGCTTCTTTCCAATTTCTTTGGACGTGGAGCAGCAAATTCGCGGAAGTCCGCAATAACCTAACCTCTCTCACGCTCTGGCCCTAACCCACCGCTAGCTATGCTCCAGCGCCTACTTCGCATACCGCTGGTTTCATTTCCAGTTTTTTTGCCGCTGATGGGCTGAAGTAAAATTGAATTCGCGTGCGCGGCGGGTCCCTTTATTAGCGTGCTCTCTCCTCTCAGACTGCTGCTGCCTCCGCTGTCGCCTTGGAAAACTGTCAAAGGATTCTCCGGGTCGCTTCAATTACGATGATGGCACTTTTCGCGACAACAATAGGCACGAGCGCATAGTGAAGGAATAGGATAAAGGGGTGTGCTCCTCTGTACACCGGAACGAATAGAGAGTGTGCAGACGTAAACTTCCAGTCGAAGATACGGCTGGACCGGTACCAGAATGCTGATTCGTTTTGCGCCACCCTAGGTTCTGCAGCTCATTGGAAAGTTTTAATGACATAAAGTTGGGGATGGTGCATGTGCAACAACAAACGTGATGACAACGGAACTCCGCCCTGGCGTGGGTCAAATGTGTTGTCGATTCAGATCATATTTCGTGTCCGTGTGTAAGAACGCACGCTGACCTTATTTCGGAGCGCTGCAAGTGTGACGGGCATTAATCAGCGATTGGATCCCCTGGGAAATTGCACAACTTTTCGACTCCTTTTTTCCCATCAGGCGGAAACAAAATTCTTCAAACGATTAATCTTGTTGCCGGTGCCCCTTGACCCACCGGTCATAAATTTGCGATTCCGATTTTCATTAAATCGCGCAGAAACAAGGTTGTAGTTATAACGAATTTTCAGATTTATTTTTTATTGCCGTCGTCGTCGGTTTGACGCAGTTCGCCGGTCGGTTCGCCTCCTCTCCAGCGGTTGGTTGGGAGCAAAGATATTGATTGTTCACTCGAAATTTCCCATTCCGCGTCAAGGTATACTGCCGCTGCTGGGTTTCGGGATGCGAGCCGGAGCGGCAAACAAACGACGCCCACGGCAGTATGCAGGAAAAGGTTATTAAAGTCGAAGCACCATCCTCTAAATATCAGCTCTCGGCTCGTCTGCTTTTATGGAATATTTGAAATATTTCCATTTGGCCCGCTGCCAAGAATGCTTGCCACTCTTCTGGTGCCGGTACGGGTCGGCGGCGGACAATGAAAATATCACGGGAGAAGAGATGCGCACCAGGGTCTCAGAACCAGGGGGCGACGACCAGGTGGACGATGTCGGACTCTGTCCAACCGGGCGGCCGGTAAAAGCGAAAAATGGTGTACTAAATTAAACCATCTCACCTCATTCCACCACCCGGATACAGCAACCTCCACCACCTATACGCTGTCCCTCATCAACAGTGGAGATAGATTTGGGAAACCTTCTCTTCTCTTTGCGAAGGTGAACGAGATGTTTCTAGTATCGCTGATACGATGCGATCCACAGCAAATGCCTGCCTTGATCTGCATGCTCTGGCAAATGAAATCGAATGAAGTGCCCATTCCACACCGAATGTCCCATCACTGCACTGGTCCTGCTCCACCAGGTATATGGCGGGACAGATCGCACGACAAGAGCTTCTTTCCAATTTCTTTGGACGTGGAGCAGCAAATTCGCGGAAGTCCGCAATAACCTAACCTCTCTCACGCTCTGGCCCTAACCCACCGCTAGCTATGCTCCAGCGCCTACTTCGCATACCGCTGGTTTCATTTCCAGTTTTTTTGCCGCTGATGGGCTGAAGTAAAATTGAATTCGCGTGCGCGGCGGGTCCCTTTATTAGCGTGCTCTCTCCTCTCAGACTGCTGCTGCCTCCGCTGTCGCCTTGGAAAACTGTCAAAGGATTCTCCGGGTCGCTTCAATTACGATGATGGCACTTTTCGCGACAACAATAGGCACGAGCGCATAGTGAAGGAATAGGATAAAGGGGTGTGCTCCTCTGTACACCGGAACGAATAGAGAGTGTGCAGACGTAAACTTCCAGTCGAAGATACGGCTGGACCGGTACCAGAATGCTGATTCGTTTTGCGCCACCCTAGGTTCTGCAGCTCATTGGAAAGTTTTAATGACATAAAGTTGGGGATGGTGCATGTGCAACAACAAACGTGATGACAACGGAACTCCGCCCTGGCGTGGGTCAAATGTGTTGTCGATTCAGATCATATTTCGTGTCCGTGTGTAAGAACGCACGCTGACCTTATTTCGGAGCGCTGCAAGTGTGACGGGCATTAATCAGCGATTGGATCCCCTGGGAAATTGCACAACTTTTCGACTCCTTTTTTCCCATCAGGCGGAAACAAAATTCTTCAAACGATTAATCTTGTTGCCGGTGCCCCTTGACCCACCGGTCATAAATTTGCGATTCCGATTTTCATTAAATCGCGCAGAAACAAGGTTGTAGTTATAACGAATTTTCAGATTTATTTTTTATTGCCGTCGTCGTCGGTTTGACGCAGTTCGCCGGTCGGTTCGCCTCCTCTCCAGCGGTTGGTTGGGAGCAAAGATATTGATTGTTCACTCGAAATTTCCCATTCCGCGTCAAGGTATACTGCCGCTGCTGGGTTTCGGGATGCGAGCCGGAGCGGCAAACAAACGACGCCCACGGCAGTATGCAGGAAAAGGTTATTAAAGTCGAAGCACCATCCTCTAAATATCAGCTCTCGGCTCGTCTGCTTTTATGGAATATTTGAAATATTTCCATTTGGCCCGCTGCCAAGAATGCTTGCCACTCTTCTGGTGCCGGTACGGGTCGGCGGCGGACAATGAAAATATCACGGGAGAAGAGATGCGCACGTCCGCCGCTCGACACGGGACCACCGTCGTTTCGGTGGTCAGTAAAGTGGAAACATCGTACGATACGGGTGGGCACGAGAGCGGATGGATGGCCGAGCGAGCACTATGGCCTCATTTGTGTCATCATCCTGTCATCTTGTCCCGGGCCCTACTGGCAGAACGCATTTGTGCTGCACTATTGAGCGGTCCGTTCGAACGAGTCCTTCCAGCTGCACGCCGATGCAGCCGATGGGACGTAAATTAAATTTTTACTCCATAAATGTAGCAATCAAAGGAAAGGATATGGCGCAATGCACTCTTATCTCCACCTTCTTCCCCTGTTCCACTGTCATCTCGTAAATAGAAAAGAAGCGGGGGCGGGCGTTCGTTTACTGGTTAAAAAAGCAACATTCGATTATGCGTACGGCGATGGCTTAGTAGCTTTATTTCCGTGCACCACCAACCCGTGCGTTGCGTGTGCGCGATCACGCGTCCCCGAGGATTTGCTTCAAATCGTCCGGAAGACTTTTCTTCATGCTCTCCATGTGGCGCAGCAGCTGGGCCCGGGTGTCGCGCGCGTTCAGCTGCACCGGCAGCGCGGCCATCGTGCCGCCGCCGGCCTGCAGCAGCGTCAGTTTGTGGCGCAACCGCAGGATCATGTCGACGATCTCCACCTCCAGCTTGCCGTGGGCCCACTCGGCCAGGTCGGACTCGGACAGCGTCTGCATGTGCAGCACCTGCAGCGTCTGCTCCAGCTCGCAGTAGCGCGTCTCGTACCAGCCCTTGAAGTTGGGCGAACTGAAGAACCGCCGGTACAGGCCCTCCCAGTCGCCCTTGCAGGTCGAGGTCAGCTGCGGGCCGAACTCCTCGAGCGTGGCCAGAAAGTCCTCCTGCTTGAACGGGTGCGGTTGCGGGGCGGAGCGGAACGGCGAGATGTCCTTCTGCAGCGGCATGAGCGAGGCCATGTAGCGCTCGAGCGGAATCATGAAGCTTTGCGTCAGCTCGAGCAGATGGCGCCGCAGCAGGGCGGACTGCACGGAGAGCGGCCGGTCCGTCTTCAGGCCGAGCAGGATCTTCTTGATGAACGCTTTGTCCTTCTGCACGAACGGTTTGTACTGCGTGTAGAGTCCGGGCGACGAGTCGAGCAGTTTGTGGGTGATCTGTTTGATCTTGGACAGCCGCGAGAGTGTCGCCGATCCTTCGGACGGCAAACCACCGCCACCAGCGTCGCTGCCGCTCTTCGTTGTACCGGTGGATGGCGTTGCGGCGCGCTGCTGCCGCTGCAGCTGCGCCTCGGTGCTGTCCTGCAAGCGTATCGTGTGCGGCCAGTGCTGCAGCGTCTTGGCAAAGAACGGATTCGTCACGCCCAGTATGATCGCCGGGTGGCCGTGTTTGTTTTGCGTGAACTCCTTGAACTCCGTATCGTGGATGGTGAAGTAGGGACGGCTTTCGGCACAGTACGCCAGCGGACTGATAAGGCTAGTCAGCGACTGCACCATGTGGGCACAGTCGGTCGGTGAGGTGCCGGTCACAATGATCGGTTCTCCGGTCAGCACCAGCTCCCACAGCAGGTGGACGTGCGGTAGAAAGAGTTGCAGACTGCGGAAGATGTCGATTTCGTGCACGGACGAGATGGTGCGGGTTTGATTCGGTGGCCGTCCATTGGCGCCCGGTTTGTTCGCAGGGTAGAGGCTGTCGACCGGCGACACCAGGCCACTGTACTTGCCGTTCTGCTTCGGAATTGCGATCTCGTACACGTTGCCGAGCAGATGCAACTGCAGCGACTCGTCGCTAAGCGGCGACGGCCACTTGCAAACACTGTCGCAAACGGCCTCGAGCGTCGGTTCGCCGGAACTGAAGTATGCCGGTGCAATCACCCCGCACAGTTCGTAGAACAGATTGATGAACGGAAGGCGCGTCAGCAGGACCAAGCTCTTCTGGAAGTAACCTCGCTTCAGCGTGGCATCCTTGATCTGGCGGAAGTAGACGAAGCCCCAGAAGTGGCCCGGATCCGCCCGATGTACCGGCATGCAGTGGCAGTTGAACTCCTGCAAACCTTCCGGGAGCGTGGAGTTTTCCGAGCCGGACGAAACACGCAGCCGGATGTGGAACTGTGAATCGCCCATACAGCCTGAGTTCGAGTCCGGGAACGCCAGATAGCAGATGTTCATCTTTTCCTGCTCGGTCAGCGTCACGTGCTTAGGGTAAATGAGCTCCATCGCCTGTCCCAGCTCGAGATCGAACGTCACGACGCACAGACAGTGCAGCCACTCGCTGAACCGGTCCCATGTGCCTATCACGGCTTCGAGCTGTTCCGCGCGACTAATCACTGTACCCGCGGAGGTTTCCTGTCCCTTTCGTTG
>KZ070248.1:170984-191880 GCA_002091845.1 Anopheles cracens
GCTCCTTTTTCTCCTTCTCCTGCTCCTCCTCCTGTCCACGCTCCAGTTCGAGCAGCAAGCGCTTGTGTTTGTACACGATACGATCGATCTCGTACCGTTCGAGCCGACCCTTGTCCAGCGTGGCCTTCAGCTCGATATTACCTTCCACCATCACGTGCAGCACCCCGTTCAGATCCACTTGAAACGACAGCCCAACGTCCTCGAGTCCCTCGCCAAAGTTGCCCTCGAGCTGCAGCCGGCCGAGCGTAACATTATCACTAACAATGGCACTTTCCCCCTCGTACAGTCGGTGCACCTCACGGAAGTTCCGCACCCGGTGGCGCTCCTTCAGCGGGAGCGTCGAATTACGGCTGATCAGTATGCGCGGCGACGACGACTCGCCGCCACCTTCTCCGCCGTCTCCAATCATGCCGATCGAGCGCGGTACCAGATCCCACCAGAGCAGATCCTGTATCGCGCCCGATTTGTCGCCGCTCAGTATGCCGGCAGCGATGGCCGTGCCGACCACCACCGCCTCGTCCGAGTTGACCGAGCTGCTGAGCGACCGGCGGTCGAAGAATTCGCTCAGCATAATTTGCACGCGCGGTATGCGCGACGATTCGCCGACGAGCATGATTTCGTGTATCGCAAATCGATCCTTTCGCGCACGACGCAGCGCCGTCTCGACGTGCAGCAGCACCCGTTCGAACAGATCCTTACACAGCTCGTCCACGTGGTCCTTTGTGAGCGTTGCGCACAGTTTGTGCCCTTCGGGCAGACTGTCAACCTCCACCGTCACTTGGCTCGTGTATGATAGCGTCCGCTTGGCTTGTTCGCAGGCTTTACGCAGCCTGCGCATCGCAACGTTGTCGCGTGACACATCGAGCGCCTGCGTGTCACGTAACTGGCGCACAAAGTGCTCCACCAGCCGGTTGTCGATGTCCGTGCCGCCCAGTTTCGTATCACCGGAGCTTGCCCGCACCTGGAACACACCGTTGTAGATGGTCACAATCGACACGTCCAGGAAGCCACTGCCGAACGAGCACACCAGCACGTATTGCTCGCCGATAAGCTTTTTGTTGATGCCGAACGAAATGGCGGCCGCCGTCGGTTCATTGATCAGGCGCAGCACGCTCAACCCGGCGATGGTGGCCGCATCGAGCACGGCCTGCCGCTGCCCGTCGGTGAACCCGGCCGGCACAGCGATGACGGCGGACGATACCGGCTCGCCCAACTGCCGTTCGGCCATTGTGCGCAGATGCGACAGGATGAGACCGCAGATCTCTTCCGGGTGGTAGCATTTGGTTTCGCCCTTAAACTGCACTCGCAGCGCACCCTCATTCTTGTGGCGGCCGAGTATACGCTTCACCTCGAGCACACAGTTGCCCGGATCGCTGTCGGCTTGGGCGAGGGCTTCATCGCCCACCAAGCGACCCTTGTCGGTGAAGGCCACCACCGACGGGATGCGATGATTGCCGCACTCGTTGGCAATAATCTCGAATTTGTCATTCCGATAGATCCCCACGCTGGAGAAGCTGGTGCCGAAGTCGATGCCTATTGCCGTGGTTCCTCCCTTACCCGCCGTCGTTGTGGGGTGTACCGATCCGGCGAAAGTATTTCTTCTTGGGGAAGTCATTTCGTCCATCTACCGCACTAGTTCGTTGCGTTTGTTTCTTTTCTCGGTCGTGAATCGATTCGTAACGAACTTGATGGCCTCGCTAGTGCGACAATATCAAAGTAGACATGCTCCTGTGGCGGAAGAAATAATTAAATCTCATTAAACCATGCTGATAAACGTCTCCATACTAATGATTAGCTTTGTCTTCCATAGTCAGTTTAACTGATTACGGGCTTTGCTTTCGTCACGCACGACTTGCACCAAACCAAGCTCCACACTTTGCCTTACCGTTGTTGCCGCACAGCCCCGTTTTGACATTTCGTGCAAACCAAAACATAAACAAACAAACAATTTACGTATGTTTTCCCGTCTCTCATCGCCCACTGTACCCTCTTGCTTCGAAGTCCCAAGCGCTGCAGACTACATTTGGACCGATATGTTTGGCTATTTTAACGGAAATGTGGCACAAATCGAGGCGTAGCGGGCAAACAATAGAATGCTTTAATGTGCAGGGTGGTGGGAAGATTCGACCCCCCACTGCTACTTACCTGCCATCGAAGAAATTCACTCGTTCGTGTCTTTGGTGGTGGTCGCCTTCTGGCAGCACAGTTGCGTTGAGTTGGAAGCACAAATGAATTACACGATCGATGTTTACGCAATCGAACGGTTAGGGATAGCCCGTAGGGAACAGTGTGTTGCTCGTGGAAAATTGAACATCCGCAAGCGGTGTAGCAACATGACCGAACAACCGTGAACCGAAGGCTATATTCGACACCACTTTCACCTTCAGGAGCTGCGGGGTCGCTATCGCTTCCGGGTGTACCGCGAAACACCCTTTATAGCACACACTTTCAGCAGTATAGCGTAACCTAATTATTTTCCTAGCAAATATCATGCTTCAACATCGTTTTCAACTATGCTAAACAGTCACACGGGCAAGAGCTATTTTCGAGAAAGACCGAGGAACCAACACCATTTCTTCGACATTCGGCAGCGAAAAAATCCCCTCCCCCTCCTCCTTCCTTCACTTTGTTAACCAACAAGAAGAAGGAGAGCTGTCAAAGTGAACCCGAAATCCCGAGTTCAGCTCATCCAGCCTCCACATTGCTAGCAAGGAACAGTGCCAGAGCGAGATGCGGGAAAATCGAATCCCACGCAAACTTCTCACTGGCAGAAAGAGATGGAGCCATCGCGACTTTCGGCGCAGGCGCCCAAGACGTGAAATCGGTATCATAAACGCAATCCACCAGACAAAGGGCACGTGATTTGGTTTACTATCTGTAGGTTTAGTACTTAATGCGAAATGAATACTAACCCTTCAGTGTACATACGTTATTTTTGAAAATGTTATCTTTTTATATCTATATTTTTCTTCTTATTCCAGATATGGTAGTCCACATCACAGCCGATCTCAGTCGGTCAAAACTCCCGGAAGTAGAGCATCAGGCCGTCCAAACCAACTATGCTTGCCACAGCAACGTTCGAGGTAACAGTCGAGGCAAAAGTTAAAAGTATGTAATATTAATCTCGGAAACCCAATTAACGTTCGCCCCACATCGTAGAGTGGCTTCCATGCCCAACACAGGCGTCGAAGAGGAGTACTACAGACTGAGGCATTTTTCCATCACCGGAAAAGGTGTCGTAAATCGTGGCGATTCTTTGAAGAGCAGACGAAGCAAATCAAACAACAGCGTAGCCAGCTCGAATTCCAGGTATTTCAGAAGCATACTTAAATACTTCCTCAAGCGTGTGTTTTGCCCACGTAAATTTAATTTTCCACCGTTGCGGCGTGTGTATTATGTATTCCTCGCCAAATTCTAACCCCATGGCGTAACTTAAAGTTTTAATGAACCAATTATGCAAACCGCACCGGGTGCCCTAAACAACACCATATTCACACATGCCTCAAACTCTACCGGCTGGTTGACCCACTTCCATTCCATTTCGCTACAGTACCGAACATTTAACTCCTGCCGCAGGAGCCGTCGCCGGTTCCGCGCGTACGTCGGCCACGTGCAGTTTGGCATCTAGCCGAGAAAGCAGCACATCGAACCCGGCGTCGGGGCCATACAAGTAAGTTCACTCTTCTGCCATGTAGTTGCTGCTGTGGAAGCTTTTGCCGAAATTGTAACTTTATTTATTTTTTGTTGCGTTTCGTTGTTTCCTCTGTTTTGCTTCCAGAGTCCTGATGTTGGGCGGAGCGGCCGTAGGAAAAAGCTCATTAGTGTCGCAGTTCATGACATCGGAATATCTGCATGCATATGATACTAGTATAGGTAAGCATTCGATTACCCTCACAACAACGTGCTGTATTAACGGTACGGTAATTAAATGAATTAAATTTGTTAGTTCAAAACCTAGAATTGACGAGTTTAAATGGGGTTTAGCTCGAGGGTGGGTGTAAAAGGCAATGGAATATCCATTAAAGGCATACGCCCATGTACTGCGTTAAACATGCTGTGACATGATTCCACCTAATGGGTCAACTGGTTTACATAAACGTACTGGACATTCTGCTGGAAAGCCGTGCAGCCTCCTCTTTTGACTCGCTAGGTCACATATGCCGCACGTGTGCTCGTAATGGTTTCAAGCGTAATGAAACTGTCAATAGCAACTTGCGGATATCGTCAATAACCGGGTGCGTACAATGGGCTACCGGGGGAAAAGACTCATGTTCGATCAAATTCCGGAACCGCCCAAAACCTCATCATTCGGGGAACATGCTTGCTCCTTCATACAGAGCTTGGTGTCCCGGTCTGTTTTTTAGTTGTATAGTATTTGTTGACTATTATTATAACACATTTACACTTTGTAACAAAAAACGCAACAGAGGGTCATTAATAACCACTACTCGTAGGTCCAGCTATTTTGAAACTAATTCGTCCTATTGAAAGTAATTGATCTGTGCATCAATATACCTCTCAAATGCCGGTAATTTCCGTTGAAGAAAATCAATTTCCTTCCTTACTTGACACATTTCTCAGACCGACGGGAAAGGTCCTCCCAGAGCCGATGCTTCCTCTGCTACAGCGCAATACATCGCGGCAAACGAGCATCATCCCGTGGATGGAGGTGACGTCGAATGGTCCTTCCATCGCGCCAGCAAGAACTTAATTAAATTTCCTTCTTTATTCTGCTACAAGACCACCGCTATTACCTTGGCGCTGACCTGGAGTGCTGATTTAATGTCGGTCACTGGTGGGTGCGTTTGTCGTGACCCGAACGATGGTTCGTCCTCATTGCCTTTGCCTTTGCTTATTGCTTCCTCACAGCCGCCATATCCATTCATGAGGACAAGCTGGTGGGCGGGTGCGTCAGCTGCAGTGTGGGGGAATTGTCATCTCGCTAACCGGCGAATGTCCGGACATTGCTGACACGCCGCAGGAGGCGTCGCTATTGTGTTCGGCAGCTGCACTGAAATTGCTGCACATCACTCACGTTGATGCGGAGAAAAATAAATGCAATTATTTATAAAAAGCGCCCATCGTGCTCGGAAGCGTCAGAGTGCATCGCAGGTTTCACCGAACAAAGAGCATGTTTGTAACATTTTGTTCCATTAGCTCCCTCGCGCAAGTTCTCTTCGGGCGCAATAAATGAAGGGCAACGGACTCGATTATTGGCCCACGTCAATACGCGCATTATGGCGTGGACAGCACGATTAATAAGTTGCGCTACAATGAACCGTGTTGGGTCGAACATTATTTCAGCTAAATGCAATCGCGATCCATTCCCGGCAGTAAACCCGTCCGGATCTTGTTGATTAAATTCTCATAGCATAGTTTGTTTTATGTCCAACAATAATTCATTTAATTAAATGACCCTCATGTTTTGTTCTGTCCCTCTTAACGGAAGATGATGATTCGGGTGAAAAAACGGTTTCCGTTCTGCTCAGTGGAGAAGAATCCGAGCTGACGTTCATCGACCACAGCTACACAGAAATGGCGGTAAGTAGCAGGGGTAGCAATATCTCTGGTTTCATTCATCAAGTCTCATGAGCTTTTTCTCTCTTGCAGCCCGAAAATTGCATGTCTACGTACGATCCGCACGGCTACTGCGTTATATACTCATCCGCGGATAAGGGTAGCTTTCTCGTGGCGGAACGGATCCTGCAGATCCTGTGGACGACGGAAAACATCGCCCAAAAGGCAGTGATACTGGTGGCCAACAAGGCAGATCTAGCCCGTAGCCGGATGGTTACGTCCGATGGTAAGTTAGCCACCGTGGTGTTTCACCTACAATCTTCCTCACTCTTCGCACTCCCCGACACAGAGGGCAAAGGAATGGCAACGCAGTACGACTGTAAGTTCATCGAAACATCCGTCGGTATAAATCACAACGTAGACGAGTTGCTGGTGGGGTTGCTCTCCCAGATACGATTAAAATTGGAAAACCCGGAAAAATCAAGGTACGTTTCACCGATCTACTAGGAGCAAGGAGTAGCTGCTACAAGTTTGATACGATCGCATCGTTTTCGCACTTTCCGCAGGGATCTGTTCCGGAAACGATCGATACGGAAATCGAAGCGCCGCGCCTGCTCGCCGTTGGGCGGTGCCATCTGTCTGGCCGGCATCGGAGGTAGCACGAATCCCAGCACGCCGGTTTCAGGACCTCCCGTCAGTGGTGGGGGTGCGTTTGTCGACACGCCACCTGGCAGCGCACACAGCAGGTAAGTACCGGTCGGCTTCGAATTCAACTCACTCCTAACAAACGGTGGTTGTAATGGTGCATTTCTTCTTCTTCTCTCTCTCTTTCCCCGTCTCGTTCTTGTTCTGGATCCAGTCCCAGGAAGTATCGGGGATCACGAACGTCCGCTAGTCTTAAGGTGAAAGGGTTGCTCGGTCGGGTGTGGGCTCGTGATTCGAAATCCAAGAGTTGTGAGAATTTGCACGTGCTGTAAATTTGCCTCGCCAACTCTCACTTTCGTCTCGCAAATGCAACCGGAAGGCAAACGCAGCCAATCGAACGCAATGGCCCCAGTTCGGGCGCCCGTGCCCGTTCGATTGGTCGTTGTGGCCTTTGCTGGTGGCTGCGCTGTGATCGAGTACAGAGATAGAGGCCGAGAGCACTCTAATGGTGTCCCCAACCGGTGGGGGACCTCATTCTAGAGATGCTAATGTGTGATTCCAAAATTGGACGACGGGAAAGTACTATTTTGCGCGCTATTCTGTATAATCAGCTGTCAATAAGTTAACTAAATCGTAACGTGATGTACACCGTACGTATGTTCATTGTTCCCCGTCCCCCGATTGTTCGACCTCTTTCTTCCTCGGTAAACGTATCCACGTACACTACTGTGCACGACACATATATCTAAGCATAAAGCAACATTCGAATGTAAGCGTTAGGGACACATTTTCGTCTACAGTTCCTAAAAAAACGTGTGTAACCAAATCGTCGAACTCCTCGTGCCTCCCATTCTCTGGGACTCTGGGGAGGAGTGTTTGCGCTACTCCTGCACGCTCAGCAGCTCAGCTAGCTCAGTAACTGGCAGCTGCATCTATAAGTATTATCGTGCGTTATGCTCATATATCGAACACATCGGAAAGTGAGGACTACATTTCGTTTTCCATATCTTAATTATGAAATTATATTCCCACGCACTATTGAAAATCTTCAGTGCCTTTGAGTTGGTTTCGTTTTTGGTTATCCTTACTAAATCTTAAAAAAAGGAGAGTCATAAATGTTATTTGTACCCATATACCTAAAATGAAGGTGAATGATAGAAGGGAACCAAATACAAAGTACAGCTCATTAGCAAAATATGAACAATAATGAATAGTACATTTGAAGATACTTCAAAAGCAACGAAACAATGCAGTAGAGATTTCATAGCAAAAACAGTGAGAACGGCGTCTGGTTTGAATAGTGGTAAAAGTGCCTTTTCTCAGTTGCCCCGTTGATATTATGATTAGTTTGTGGAACTGTGTCCCCGTATAATTTCACCCGAACCCTCCCGTTTCATGTTCATCTGGTTACACATAAAACATGAAAGTGCACACAACGAATGCGAATAACCCTGTTGTGTTTCTGTTTGTTTCGAAGTAATAAAACATAAACGGGTACACACACCAGAAGCTCGGGCTCGATTGCAGTAGGTAATAGTGGCGTTCGATTCAACTCCTTTAACGGTGGCTCAAATTGTGTGTCATTATTTATCGTACTCCCAAGTATGCATTTCGCAGCGCAAGTTAGCTGATTTACTCGCTGCGGGAAGCGAACGAACGAACCAACTGTTTTGAGCCACTATTTCCGGTTGTTCGGCGGGGATTCTCTACTCGCAAAACACGCAACTAAATGCACACTAATTACGTTCACCCTCAAGTAAACGTAGTAGCCTTAGAAGTTCAAGAATTTAGCGAAAGCTCCACTTTCCGGATTTGCATTTTTCAGAGATTTTTTTTATTGAGCATTAACTAGAACAGTAGAGACAAAGGAAAGGCATTCATCTACAATATACAAACAAAATGCGTATAACAAAAAAAAACACACGCACAATTGACCAAACATGGATCATAATACACCACAAGTAAAGTGTAGGAAGGTAAATAACATTTTCAAACCCGGAAGCCGTGTTTACGATTGAAAATTTGCCCTAAAAAGTCAGTATCGGAGCAGTGCGTGTTCGTAAGGGTTCACGAGCGTAAGGTTCACGAAAGGTTCGGAATCGTTCGAAGCAATGACGTGCCCACTCTCGCAGTACCATTTCTCCTAGCCCAGTCCTGCCTTGTTTTATTGTAGCGAGTATAAAAAGAAATCGAGAAATGATAGCAAATCAAGCGATGGGCGATGTTTTTTACAGTGGAAATCAAACATACGGCACAAGCAGATATGGCCGTCGTCGTGTGTGCGTGTCCCTTGCCCAAATAATAAACAGTAGTATACAGTAGGGCCGGACGAGTTTTGCGAACCGGACCGAGTAAGGGTCGGCGTCGGGTATTATAAATCGATCACACATTAACGACGATCATGACGATGTCTAAAAGGATGCTGGATGCATAACCCTAGTTCACAATAGATTTTTTTCGATAGCATTTTTACACCGATCCAAAATTTAACGATCAAAAGCGTTTACAAATTACAAAGCATAAATCGATCGGTTGAGGAGAGGGGACCGGCATGATACGCACAACATTAAGGCAAACAAGAAACAAACATACCACACAAAACGTACCATATTGGAGAACAACAAAAAACAACACACAAGGGGAACAGAAGGAAATCCAAGGAGCTCCACATTTAGCTGTAGCTACAAACGTTCTTATAAATAATATGAGCCAATAGAGAACGACGCGCAGTGGGTACACAATAAATAGTAATGAGACAGTATCAAAAGCAATCGAATAATTATGTATCAATCGTAGGCGGGAGAGGCAAGTAGTTAAGCTTAATCTTACAGTTGGAACGATCCAATCCACTTGTCCAATGAGGAAAACGATTCTTTTAACAGACCAGGTGCGGTTCAATTCGTGGACTGAGCGGAACTGGCTCATTCGTAACGGCTCTCTGGCTCAGAGGACGCACGTGTCTTGTCGTCAAAGCCCGCTTCTTCTCCTTTAGACGTGTTTAGATGTACAACTTCCGCACATACATCATCATTCCGTTTCTGCCCATGTCGTGTGCGTGTGTGTATTGTGTGTCTTTCACCACGTTCCTAGAGCGTAGTTTACTTTGATTTGCTCGGTACGAAAGAGAGAGGAGATAGAAAGTTGTACTTTAAACTAAAAGCCAATTTTGCGTGCCCAACTGGCTGGTGTGTAAGCAATATTTAGTATGCGTTGTTTCATAAGGGAAACCAACAAAAAATGTTTACCATCCTCTCGTCTCATATAGTTTTTCTTCCCCATTTATCATCGCATGGGACAAAACACATCAAGGGATGGACCGCGATCAAATGCCACATCCCGCACAAGAAGCATTATTATCTGAATGTGATTTGTACTAAATGTGTATGTGAACAGACGACGGAACAGTGCACAAAATATGCATCAATATCGCGTCTCCTGTGTCCACAATCAGTGTTACAAAGGCGTGACGCACGAAAGATTGAAGAGGTGAAAACAGTCAAGAGCCTCCGGATAATGTTGCAGCGATAGATAGGCAAGCAATAGCGCACAGCAATGAATGGCAAGTGAATCGTGTCGGGTCCAGCAGTAAACAAGAAAAGTAAACCAAAAAAAAAAACAAACCTTTTCTCAAACACATCATGATTCTAGCTGTTTCTTGAAATAAAGTTTAAAAATGTAAAATCATCATTTCATAACGTCGATAATACTAAGCCCGTTTGCACTCCCGGGTACGAGTACAGAAACAAGTAGTGAAAGAAATTTGCTTTAGTTCTTTTCGCTTTTTATATTGCTGCTTTAATTGATTGCTGTATCTAGCAAATATAGAGTTGCGGTAAGTTTCGTATATCTACTAAAATGACGCGCTACGTTGCGCTTTTTAAATACGTCCGATATACATACATATAACCGATAACTAGCTCTCTAACATCATGATAATAGTGCGCCCACAGCACAGAATAGTATTAAACAAGATGAAGCTTGTTGAGGAGGTTTAGTTCAACGTGATCCCGGCGAATGAGGCTTCCAGCCCGGCATCGGTAGCCTCCATGCGGCTGCGAATGTGGGCCAAAGTGTTCTGGTAATGCATCTCGATTTGTTTCGTCTCTTCCGTAGGCTCCAAGTTCGGCAGCTCTTCGTTGATCTTGGCTATCAACTGTGTATGTGTGTGTATTGGAAAGGGAAAATGATATTTTCGATCGAAAAACTCAGACTGCCGATAGCTGCTTACCTGATTAAGCATCGACACGGTGATTTGCGCGTTCCCTCGGGTGAAGTAGAAGATGTAGTGATTCAGCAGCTCGACGTACAGCTGCAGCTGCACACCCACATCCAGACACTGTGACGCGATTTTGGCCGCTTTTTTCAAACACTCCAGCGTGCGCTTTTCATCACGCAGTTCCTGCCCATTTTGCCTGCAATGCGGATACACGCGGTCGTGGTGAGACAACAGCAATGGGTACTTGTTTTCGCCACGACTTGCTCTACTTACTTCCCACTCCAAAAGAGACTGGCACAAGTGACCACCGCACGGCACTGGTCGGGCTTTTTGAGCAGCTTCGACGCGGCCAGGGCACAGCTGGTACGCAACGGTTCGGCGTTTTCCTCCGAGAAGCACGTCATCTGCTCGACCGTCGATATGATCAGCGTGATGGCAGCGAACTGTGACTTCGAGTCGGATATTTCATCCTCGTACAGTGAAAATGCCTGTAAGTACCGGGAAGAGAAGGATCTCGGTTAACCGCATTCCAGTCAGGCTTACGAGGGTTATAGGGTAAAGTCAAAGAAAGGATTAAAATCGTTGCCTCACCTGTGTCATGAAATCGTACGCAACCGCCTCATGGTTGGTATAGGCAATCTGCCCGATGCACAACGCACCCTGCAGATACATCCGCAGCGCCAGCTCGGGCAGCTCCGACTTCGCCAGCACCGCGATCGTGCTGTGGCAAAATTGCAAAATCTTCTGACACTTTTTGTCCCACATCTCGTCCTCGCCGGCAATCGACTTGTACTTGTACGCAAGCTGGTACGCCTGAAACACGAGCGGTGGAAGCACGTACCGGATGCGCTGCTGGCCGCCCATGCCGAAGTGCTTCCGTGCCGCGATCAGTATCTTGTACTGCGTGTCCGGATCGTCCGAGCGCAACAGATGCACGAACCGCCCGACGATGCCCTGGTCCTCGGCAAAGTCTTCCATGTTGAGTCGCGCGTCCGCCGGCTGGTCGTCCTGGTCGCGAATCAGTGGCGCGATGATCGTCAGCACGCTGTCCACCTGTTCGGCCGACGGCACGAGCGTCTCGTTTTCGAGCACGTTCATGACGATGTAGAGGGCGAGCGCTTTGCGCGAGGTGTAGTCGAACTTCTCTAACAGCGGCGTAAAGAACTTCAGCTGCAGTATCGTGAGAATGTTGTTGTAAAAGTCGACGCACAAACGCAGCAAACGCGACAGCTCCTGGTTGACCGACAAGGAATGGGAAATGCTACGAGAGGAAAAGTGGAACACATCAGTATCAACATGATATTCTGCTGTTTCCAATGGCTTACTTGGATAGTTTCAATCGATCGAGGATTTGCGCGGTCGTTTCGAGCACTTTGTCCACGTAATCTACCCGGTCGGGGTACACTTTCTGGGCGAGACTGACGAGGGCCACCTGCAGCGATACCGTATCCTCCATCGGCATGTCCGTCCGCAGCTGGACGATATTGGCGATCTGCGTACTGAACACCTCGAACAGTTGCACTTCAGCCGGGATGGCCGACACGACCTCCGTGGTGCCGGCCGACGTCTGCGTAACCTTGCCGTTGCGCTGGTTGTACAGCGCCAGCCGATCGATCAACGAAATGATTATGTTCTTCACATTCACACCCGGCTGCAGCTGGGCGCACGACTTCAGGAACGGGTCGAGCGTCTGCAGGTGAAACTCGTCCGGGAACACCTGGATGATGCACTCCATCAGGTACTCCTGGGCGATCGCGTCCCGGCAGCTGACCACCTGCTCGAGTATCCCGGGCAGGATGAGCCGCTGGTAGATGTCGAGCGTGGCCGACTCGAGCTGCGACAGCCGGACCAGATTGGTGCCGACCAGAATCTTTAGCTCCTCGCGCTCCTTCTCACGTCTTGCCCGCTCGCTCGAGTGGCCCTGGTGCTGAATGCGCACCCACAGTTTGTTCATTTCGGCGAAGTTCGTCAGCACAAAGTCGATCGCGTCGATCACGGTGCCCTCGTTCTCGTCACCGGATGCCCCGATCATTGTCGTGTCCGGCAGGATGTTGCGCGTGCACTGCAGCAGGTAGTTGCGCAGGAATAGTCCACGCAGCGGATGCTGCACACCGCGACACATCTCCACCAGGTCTTTGAGGATGCTGCGCTTCAGCGCACCGTTCGTCTTGATGTACACCAACCCGACCGTAATGAGCAGATATAGGCGTGGCACGATGTTGCCCGCGTACTGCACGTGCTCGTACAGATCCGGCACCTTGCGGCCCTTCTGAAACTCGTCTAACAGATAGTGCTCGAAGTGGCGCAGCTCGTCCGTTATCGCCATGTACAGCTCGTAGTAGCTCTTCGGCGACAGCAGCGAGGTTCGCAGCTCACCCAGCATTGTCGACGCACAGCGCATCGCCTCCATTAGCCGATCCTTGTCCAGGAAGCGCTTCATCTGGAAGGCTTGCGCCCGCACCACCGTCATAGCTTCATTGAGCAGCTTGTCCTGCTCATCCACTGAGTTTATCGGGGTCTGTGGCTGTCGTGGGAAGGGAGACGATTACAGAGTGCATCCAATCATTAGTGTTTTTTCGTTTCTCGAACGACAATATCGCGATGGGCGTATGAAACACTATGAGTCACACCGAAGCCACCTGAGGCGAGGAACGTCGATACAACGCCGAGTTATCCAAATTGGCCGAATTCCAAAGGTACATGCCGCTGCCGATGGGTGGTTTGTTTACCAAAGCCCCCTGCACTAAACACCGGCGAAGGAATGCTTTCTTTTCGGCGAAGGGGACACCAGCACCAGCGGCAGACGGACGGAAGAAAGAACCTAAAAGAAAATCTTAATTTCGCTGCATTATCTTACCATTATTATCTTTACGGTGCTCTTTCTGCAATGTTGTTCTTTTTGCCCTTATCGTTTGTTGCCACCGGAATGACAGCGGTGAAAAGTTCAGCACGGTGCACCCGTGGGTGAAACGTCAAAACGCATTTACAGTGCGCGCGATATGTATGAGTCGTAGTCCGTTTTCGAATTTTGAATATTTTAATATTATCCAGCTAATTCTGTTCACATAAATTTGTTGAAAGTACATCATAATCATATTTCAGTAAAATCGGTGGATGATAAGTTGATGATCGTAGAGTAAACATTTGTCGAAAAGAAAAAGAGCTACTTTTCCCAGTTTTATAGCTTTTATTTTTATTATTCGCTGCAGATGATGAAACCATTGAACCTGGATAAAGTTGTATTTATCCCAGTAATGTTACCATTTTCTATATTTTAATGAATACAAACAACTTTTTGTTATACTTCATGAAAAAGTTGCTTAATGCTATAACCAAACACACCTCAGGATGATACTGCTGGAGCCAGTGAAAAGAATCATTATAGTACGCGTAATTTATTCACTTTATTTTATAAGCATCTTCTTCACACGTACTTCGATTATACAGCTTTAATACCATTAAATTTGGGAAAACTTAAACAATACACAAAACATTCTTACAAATGAAAACAGCAACAATTGGCCAAAACGAAATGTTAGATTCTTGGGTAAAAAATATGCTGTCATTCGCAAAAACTGGTCGCTGTTCCGGCGGCCAATGAAAAATGCGAAACTCCAACAACGTTGAGCGCGCACTGCAACCGGGCTGTTACCGGGTTTGTTTGAAAGATTTGATCGCAGCAAAGTAATTTAAACAAAACAAAACAAAACTAACACTGTACAGTATCATTCGTTCCATACGTGTGTGCCTAACGCTATTTCGTTTTAAGAACCAATTCTGCACTTACAGTAACGTTTAATCAGGCTCCGAATCATTACAAATAGTGCTTTGCTACCGTCTAACATGTACAATTTGTCGCAAACGGAAAGAAACGCACGATGGCGCGGTACATGTTGCGCGCAGATACTGAGAAAGAGGAAGATTCCGTTCGAAGTTACACGAATTCCGCATGCAATGAACACCATCGAAAGCAGTTTTGGTTACAATTACAGATACAAGTAGAGTTCAGGGCAATGGCGTGCTTCGCTGCCCGGGTTATCAAGTTCGGCTATCCTAGCAACTTCCTAGCTCTCTCCTAGTATTGTTTTTTTTCTCCATTGTAGCGCTTTGGCTTCTCGTTTCGTTATATTAAAATGGACTAATTTCGTCGACGTTCGGTTAAAAGACAAATTTCGATCTCGAACCGATAGAGTTTCTACGTATAATTTTTCAACCACTGGTTAATATGGCATTCCGTTGGCCGGAACGACGACACGCACGCTCTCTGTCCGCCCTTAATACTGTGCACATCTTCACAGCTAGAATATGGAAAATATGGAAGAAGTTTACGTTGCTAAGCGTTTGCATCGAGAGCAGCAAGATAAAACAGGCATACACGAGAGTACGATATACGCTCCGCTGGCAGTAGATAGGGGGCACTATCAATGACCCTCGTTAGCCACGTCCGTACGGTGGGTATCGGCGGCTGGGATGGGGCACGTAGCCGGTGCCGACGATCAGCTCCTGCAGTTCACCCACGTTGCGCACCGTCTGGACATGCTCGTGCACGTAGGGATTGGCAGCCAGGACGTAGCTTTCGATCTCACACTCGTTCACTCCGCGCAGGATGCGGAATCGTCCGTTCTCGCCCCACCACTGGCCCCAAGAGTTGATCGCAATCTGGCGGGATAAACAAGAACGCGTTGAGAATTGATCTTCCATTCGCCAGTGCAATGATAAATTACCCAATATTTCACGACTTCGTAGCCAACGCGTTCTTCTCCCCAACCAATCAGCCGTACAGAGTGGTAAGCGGAACGCTCCTCAGCAGGAGTGGCCGCTGCCGAATGGCGGTAGATTCCTCCTCGGTATGAGAAAAAGTCGCGATACACGCGCATAAGAGCTGCAAACATACAGGAAAGAACGAGTTAGTTGGATGTCCAAACTCGCGAACATGTCACGCTGCACTTACCCTGCACCGTTCCACGGTCTTTAATCTCAGTCATGATGTCCGTTTCGTTGTTCAGACTGTACGCCGGTCCCATTTTGTACAGATGGGTGCGATTCACCTTTACCGGGAGCTCACAGTTGGCCGTGATCAGTGTGTCGTCCTCATGGACTTTGCAAACGTTCTGCGCCGCAATGTACGGATAACATTCCTCGTTGACCATACTGCAAAAGAGGAAGTCAATTTACGAACTGTATAGCACGCCAGGTGGTCTTACCGGGCATGATACGAACCCATTCTTACGCACGTACTGCCAGGCCGAGTCCAAATGTCCACCGCTGCATCCACGCTGACGGCGCACACAGGCAAGCATCTGTTGCGGAGCAAGCTGTACCATTTCGCGGCCCTTCGACAGGATGGCAAACCGATCAGAAGCCATCGTTGCGGTCGAGAATGCCCAAGATGAACCACACCATCCTAGGGACAATATGGTTTGAGACGTTCTGCATGATAAACAGCCACGATCAGCCGACCAATCAGCCAACCAACATACCTTGATCACGAGCCTCAGCGATGAGTCCTGTCCAGTGTTCACTGGCATCGAAGCGCGACGGCAGCGAGCCTCCCTTGTTGCTGAGACGTTTCATCGCCTTCACGCGATGTTTCGGCTGGAACGTTCCGAGACGCAGGACCTTTCCTTCGTCATACTTGCGGCCCCACCATTCCGTGTAGTTCGTGGCCGACCATCCGAGCGAACGATGCAGATGACCCAGCTGTCTGAGCAGATCCTCGTCGACCATGCAAACGTCATCCGTACAGATGACCGATCCATCCAGGTTACATTTACTGCAGAATTCCAGCATGAATCATCAACTTGACGGGAAAACAACAACAGCAAACCTATTCGAACTAATCTTACCAAGTGTTGCAGTTGTCCACGATAACCGGATCGTACGGTGTAAAGTAGTGGTTCTTGTGCACGCAGGAGGTGGCATTGTCCGGTCCGGCCACTATGCCCAGGCACACCTCTTCGTAATCCGGGCAGCAGTCACCGTGTTCGCCTCGCTCACAAAACTCATCGCAGTAGCAGAGCGTTGCTGTGGGAGAAAGGCGAGACATGAAAAACAACACTGCAACTCTCCGGCAACACGCCGGCAAGCGTGCGTCGTCCAGTAACTTACTCGATATCGGTTGCGCGCATCCATCCTGACGATCTCGGCAGCATGAGTCGTACTTTCGTGCCGCGCAGTACGGTCCCGGGAACTCCTGGCGAAAACGGTTCGCGTCGACGGCCGTAAAGGCTGCCAGCGCAAACAGCAGTAGCAAATTCCTCATCGCTAATCTATGTTTAACTGCTAAAGTGAGGGAGAAAAAGAGATGGACGTTCTACATCACAAGGTGCATAATAAATCTCTTGGTAGATATACTGCATTTCTTTGCACATCATTCTCAAGATAAGAGCGTATCAGATTGCACTGTGTCCACAAAGATCTTCACGATCTTCCAAATTCTACCGATGATCTCTTCGAATTAGATACTGTTTCGCTTTAATTAGCTTTCGGGGCAGAAAAAAAACAACCCCATGCCACGGCTTTCTCTGCCACCAGCAAGTCCGCGGCACAACAACTGTGCATACTCCTCTCACAGAACTTACGTATTTTGGGGATTTTCCTAAAAGCTCTTCAAACCGTTTCGCAACTGTGTTCAATGGGTGCTGTTCGCTGGAGAAGGGCGACGAAACGAAACTTACAACACATACACCTCTCGTGGTGGCTTCACAACAGAAAGTGCGAATGTGTGATCTTTAGTAAAGTGGCTCAATTGGTGTGCTGCTAGTACCACCAAGCTAGTGGCGACAGATGTACTCGAGCGAACAAAATGTTGACATTGTTTCCCAATAAGAAATCACCATGCAAAACGATTTGTATTCATTTCACCAAGCAACACCGTGGGGAGAGCACTTTGCGAAATGTCATTCCGCGCAACAACAGCAAGATCTCAACGGTTGCTTTGCCACTGGAGAAGCTCAACCACGTCAACGTGGACGTATGCGAACCACCATCCAAGTAGCATCCGGAACACTCGATGCGTACTAAAAGTGTGTCAATTAGCTGTCCAAGTGAGCCGTGCCGCGCGTATGTGTCCTGACGCCCTGAAGACTCCCGGCTGTACCATATATCGCCAATTCGACGCCAATCGAAGCAGACTTTTCAAATGTCCCAGTTACCAATATCTTCCACCATCTCGTCGCGCTCGTTTTGCAGTTAGTCCCACATCCCAGGCAGATCTGCTGGCTACAGAGCATCCCATTCAAAGCGGACCTCCGACAAAACCAGGTAAGCACAGGCAGCAGCCGCGGGGAGGCAGTCGAGTGCGTCGGGGAGGCGTGAGCGAAAACAAATGAAACGGAATGCCAGCGAAGCGGACGGCGGGAGGAAGCACACTCGCACAAAAAACATGGCAGTGGCTCAATTTAACACACCGGGGTGAGTTCATAAATGCGGATAAAAATAAACATCGTCTCATGTGTAGCCGGTTGGCACACCGGTGGGCATCGCTCCCGAAGAAGTGGGCATCGGGTACCCGGTTGTTGATTAGACGCCGGGTGGTGTGTGGCTTCTGCGAGTGCACGGGCAGCTCCTCCGGCTGTATCGAAACCAGCGTGCGCTCCAAACGACAACGGGCACTTTCAGGCGTCGGTACCGGGAGGGTCGTGGTAGCCACACACCACCGGCATTGACATTGACAGACAACCCATATACACCCGTAAACCGCAAGTGTTGCTGCGCTGATCGTAATCGCATGATGGCCCGTAGCGTTTAGTCAAAATTTGCCCACACTCAGCAGAATGACGCCGAGATTGCCGGTGGCAGGAAGTGGGGGGAGGCGATGGCGGACGGACTGAATGTGTCATTGGCCGGTACGACGCAGTTTAGGCGGGATGATATGCTCACGAGCGTGTTTGTGCTTTGCCAACTTCCCCCCGAAAACTCGCCACCAAACTTGTTTGCTTTGGTTGAGAGCGGCGACCGCGCGAATTCCACGCGCTTGTTTAACGAGCTTCGCCGCGCGGTGGGTGACGGTAGCCGATAATTGCACCTGCATCACTTCCGCGCCACTGCAGCGCGAAGACCTGCAGGCCGATGAACAAGGTGTGAGATCTTACAAACGGCTGCTAAACGATGCGTCCGCAAACAGCTCCCCCGATGCACGTATTGTTTACAGATCAGCGAAGTACGGCACAGAAGAGAGATAAACATTCTGACGTGAGTGAATGGGTCAATTGATTGGGATTGTAAAGATATTTGTCAGTTTAGATCACAGCTAGATCACTATCGTCACCAGCAGATGGGACATCATCCGTATGGTATACTGTGCAGCGCACGCACTAGATCGCCTAGCAGGCGGAGGCACTCTTCGATCCTCGAAATAATACACGGCCTGCTTAGCACGTCGCGATACTTTTATTGCATAATTTTCACACGCTCACATGCACCACCATCTCGCTGCAGCGTTTTGGGTGTGTAGCGACCCGATGGTGGTTTAGGAAACATAAAACTAAACAAATGCACCCACCGACAGACGCTCCAACACCACACCGCACCGGAATTCTACCAAATGGGGGGCAAAACCAACACACGGCACACAACACACAACACACCGGGCAGAAGAAAGCTGACGCTTCAGCTTGGCTTAGCCGAGAACGTTTTTTTCCTGTGCCGTTCGAAGTCGTCGGCGTCCGCGTCCAAACTGACACCAGCCGCGATGAAGATGTTCCCGAGCACAGTTCTTGCCCGACGCGCACACGTTCACACACATACACACACTACACTGCACCACCAGTCAGTCAGTCGGCTGCTAATGATGCAACCTTATCACACACGTAGAGGGGCTTGCGTTTGGGGACACTATTTCGCGGTCCGGCCTGTTTTATCTAGGTCTAGCAGACATCCAAACGCACTGCCACCGTGTGCGACATTGGACAAAAATCGGCTTTAATCTGCTCATTAGCTAGTCCAAGGGCTAGAGAGATGTGGACGCACGGGAAGGAGTTGACCGTCCCTTGACCGATGATTATCCTAATGAGTTCCTTCCTTCACTGCCTGCCAGCTGACGTTTATGGCGATCGGAACAAACGCTGTAACGAGTTCGGGCGTAAATCAAAGCAGAACGCGTGACGCACCAGTTCCGGTGCGAAGTGCGGCCTATTGTGATACGCCTGCAGACCTCATGTCCCGCGCGGCATATATGCAGTTGCACAGGCCGGCAGGATTTATTGTCATGCACTTACGGTGGACTATTTTTACGCCATGAATAACCGCTGACGGGGGGGTGCGTAGAATCGACCATTCAGTCGAAGTTCTAGGAATGGTTGGAATAAAATATCGAAGTGTTTACTGCACAGATGATGATCGACCCTGACGTAGGCACTCGACAAGCCAGAATTCAATCGCAAGCGATTAAATCGATCACCTAACCCCGCCACCGGGATACGATCCCTTTCGCTTCCTTTCACTTTAATCCACAAGGATAATGGTGTTTCAAATATCAAGGGTGCCTGTATCTCGGGGCCGGCATTAACGTGTGGGTCTTAAATTTCGACTATTATCGCCAATTACTCCCAATCGAATGGATCGTCCAGATAAACAAACTGTGTACTACTTTTCGACAAACTTCCGACACTTCATACCGACGATGTCTCTCGGTTGACAGATAGTGGCTTTGAAGAGTGGACGTGAAAGGCATATATAAACTAGTGTCCCGCATTGTGTTTGGGCGTGAGAACGGTTGTTTGATTTCAGTACATTTCCGTGTTTGTTCGTCGCCTACGATAACGGACGCCGGAGTGTCGCGTGCGCCGTGCCCGTGCCGTACATAATATTTGCTCTGCTAGTTTCCACCTGCTCCTCCAGAGTGGGGTGTACGGATATCGCCGGCAAGTCATCCGACACATCGCCCTGGCAAGTGAGCTGGCGTTTTGAGCGATTAGTTGCACCGTCGCGCTGTTTGCCTGGCGCGGGAACTGGAATGATCGGGACGGGCTACTGTGGCAGGCGGCTTCTGACAGAAAAGATGCATCGGATGCATATCAATTACACACGTCATGATGATGCGGTTTGAAAAGCTGCTCCGCCTGTGGCGTAGAAGCGCGGTGTTGAAGCGTTGCGAAGCGTTGACGTGTCAGTGCCTACTGCCATGTCGTTTGGAATTGATTAATTTGGGTTTAAATTGTAGCTACATGTGGACTGCAACCTGCAACGCGCCGGTAATCCGGTTTTGGTTTAGAGAAGCGTGCGTTGGACGGAGGATCGTTTTTCATGCGCTGTTGTGAGCGGTTGACGGATTGCTGACGCGCCTTGGGATGGATAAGATAGATTTAATTGCCACCAGGCGTTTGCCCGTGACCCGCACTGAGATTGCACGAGAAATTGTTACCAATGCCACTTTCGCCGCGATAAGAACCTCCGAATGGAACCACCTGGATTACGATCGACCTTCACACAAGAGGCGTCGATGGTTTTCACGGTCGGTGTGTGTCGCTATGCTTGCCGCACTTAAAGAACAACTGTGGACCGACCCCCACGCAGGCA
>KZ070248.1:215844-227753 GCA_002091845.1 Anopheles cracens
ATCAGCCGGCGGATGTATGGAACCTCGGCATTGTGGTCATGTCAGTAGAACGACACCGGACAACCCATCCCGCAAAGTCCTCGTAGAGGGCATTCTGTTGTAGTGCCTGATAGGAGCCAGCAGATAGGGTTTCTTTATCTATTTTTACATCAAGTGCACCTTCGTTAATCCATATTACTATTCCCTCGGCAGGCAGGCAGAAGTTTGCCTATCGAAATTCAATATGATGTTTGGGTCATGTTTGCGAAGACCAAATGGATCTGGCTTCGCCTGTCCCCTGTCTCAACTCAACTTCATTAGTAGAGCATTAGTTCTAGCGCGTCTGTGGCCGGTGATCGAGTAGCGAGCAGCACAAAATGTGTTTTTAAAAGAGTTCCATCACAGGGCAGATTCTTTTACCTCAACGCGGGCTGAGTGGATTGGACTGGGTGGGCCCTTGCGTCCCCGGTCGCGCCAGATACGCGGCAACAGTGGTGGAGGGAGTGTCTGTCGTGGCTTTTAAAAATGGTAATATAATGCGCCCTCGATCGTGATTCTTTGAGAGAGCGCGATGATGATGCGCCGGCGATGATAGCGGACAAAGCGGCGCTGCACGCGCCGAGCCATTCTAGATCTATTAGATGCCGGCGTTCCCCTGTCGTGCCGTCCCCGAGACCGATCCGGTTGCATCCAGGAACGAACGAATTCCTCTTCGTGGTGTGTGGATCAGCTATTTTAAGCTTTCAGCAGACGGGAGACTCCTGCCGTATGATTGCTGAAGTGTTATGTATAATGCGGCGTGGTATATATTTTTGGTGAGGAAGTTTTTTTCCTCTTCTTCCCAAGACTGTGGGAGGAGACAGGTTCGTGAGCGCGAGGGATTGAGCGTATTATGCAAGTGTCGAAAGAAATAGCCCCCAGCTGTCGTCAGCTGGTGGACCACCACCGACGGGAGACTCCATTCTTCATTATCGGTACTCGTTTGGCAGCGGTGGGTATTGAAATGAAAGTTTCCAACGTTAACGGTGCGATGTGTGGTTGCTTCGTTTATCACACCCCGGGAATATGGCAGCCGATGAAATTGTTCGTCACTTGTGAGGAGTCGCCGGAGTTTTGCGTCGTTCCGTGCACTTCATTTACCATTTTTATAATCCTCATTTAATCGCTGACGGAGCTACGGGGCCTGTCCATTAAGGCCAACCCCCGCAAGGCATGAACTTAGGCGCGACATTGACAAACGCCTCGAATGCATTATTTACACCCAGTTCACGCAACAGGTACCGAATGCATCCGACTGTCCGCGGGTCATATCGTCGTGATGGTAGGATTTTTTGGCCGCGTCGCGTCGTTGTTGCCGTGTTCACGTGGGAAGAAAGTGAATTAAAGAGTTGAAAAAGTAACACCACCCGAACGGCGCAACAGAGAGCAGAGATTTGGTTGTTTCACCTTTGGGAAGTATAAATTTCCATTCGATAAGTCCACCGCCGGCCGGATGGACGGAGGTGTCTTCTTTCGAGTCGTCTTCATAACAGCGAGCATAAAAGATCACATGGTTCCCGCCACCGGCCGTGTTCCGGGACGATCTAGACGGCACGGATGAAGAAAGATCCGATCGTCTCCCAAACACACACACCTTCAATCCAACCATTGAGAATGAAGGTGTAAGAAACTTGCGTATAATGAATGTGACGTGACTACAAAAATAAATATCAATAAAAACTTCGAAAAACGCTTGTTTTTAGTCACAGCCGAGATCCCTCCCGCCGGAAAGCGCGACGTGTGAAGGAAATGGTGGACCCGTGAACAATTTATGCGTCGGCCCACATCTCTCGGTCGTGGTCGGGGCGGCTTCTCTGGCCACCCACTCACAGCGACCGAGCGCTATGAAAACGCTAGCGGACGGGGAATGTTGGGTGAACCCGAATCGATGGCCGATCAATGTCTACATGCGAACCCTTCCCGACAACAGGAAGATAGCATAGTGTTGGACAAAATGTACCATCTATTGCCATGGGGGGGAGCAATCGTCAGTAGCAGATCCAAAAATTAGGTTACTTTCGGCCGGGAAACCCACGGATAATCCCGCGCGAAACATTCGACGACATATGGGGTTGTGGTTGGGACACGCATGATTAACGCTTTGTGTGCATATGAACTAAAATTGTTTATTTATTTGCCTTGCAGGGAGCAGCACCGACATCGGGCCCTCGGTACTGGGCTACTTGGATACGTTGGCCAATAACTTCAGCGAAGAAGCTAAGCAACTAGTCGAATCATCCAGCAACGGCAGCAAACAGCCGCAACCCGCGCCGCCACCGGCACCCGTCGGGGGGACCGTGCTTCCGCTGAAAAGAGTTGCTCATGTGAGCAAGCAGGAAACGGCCGCGACCGTACGCAACGGTGGTGAGCAAGCGGTGCCGCACACTGATACGCGGGCAGCAAGCGAATACACCCGCAGCAAGGCGCCTCGTGCAGCGAACGTCGTGGAGCTAGGAAACCCGGCCCGGGCAAGGAAGTTCTCCGACCGATTCTTCAACCTCGTGTCGCCGAATGTGCAGCGGATGGTGTCGAACACAGGAGACGACGACGGTGGTGGTACCATAGCAACCACCGACGACACGACGGGTGTGGCGTTCGTCCGCAACCATGTCCAGTCGGCTTCGTTCAGCAGCAGCAGCAGCAGCAGTACTGCGCCTGGGCGAAAAGCTGCGCGCCGGCCGACAACGTCACCGCCGCGAGCAACGAGCCACAAAAATTTTCCGCTATCGAAAAACATCGCCAAACTTACGCACGCGAACGGAGAACTGATCGACCCATTCGTCGACAACCTTCCCGTCGGTCGTCAGAGGCACCACCATACACCCAGTGCAATGGAGACAGTGGTCGGAGTGGCGGTCGACGGCAACGGGAACATTGCCGTCGCGAAACGCTGTTCGCCGGAGGATGTCGATGAGCTGCAAAACGTGTCCTCGTTGCAGCGTCAAATTCAGTCGCTCACAGTAGGCCTGGAGAACAGCGTACGCAGCGAACGGCGGGACGCGGAGCGCTCCTGTACACCCGACGAGAGTGCCGATGTTGTGCTGCGAAGTGAAGCGGAAAAAGGTAGGAAAAACACCAGAGGCGGCATCATCGAGGACGCGTTCGTCGAGAACTGCTCGTTCAACATGTCGGACCATCGGAACACCGTGGTGGAGGCGTGCAATTTCTATCCCACCCTCGGTCGGGAGGCGTCGTCGGCGGCCGGTCCGGACGAACGACGCACCCTGGCCGATGCACGGGCCAAACTGATCGATGCCACCAACAGCAACCGGAAGATATCGGTGCCGGACTCGCCGAAACAGCTGGCAGCGAGCCGGCGCATCAGTGCCGAACAACACTCCACGTCAACGTCGACGCCGAGCCTCGATACGACCAACAGCTCACCGTACTCGAGCAAAGCGTCCCTGCTTATTCCACCCAACGCGCCAGTGCTGAACGCGCGGCCCCTGTCGGCGTCCTCCATCGGTTCGTTCTCGTCCAGCGCCAGCTCGTCTGGGTCCGATCATCATCTGCCGGGCGGGAAGTGTAGCGCGCCCGGCTCCTACCAGGCCAGCGTCGAGAGTCTGGCCGATCACAGTGAGCCCGAGCAGGGCACGGCCAACCTGCTGCTGTTGCGGCCCTGCGACGGATTGGAGACCGTGCCGTGTATCGCCGTCCCCGGCATGACCATGTGCGAGCGTGCCGTGCGCGAAATTATCGACTCCGAGAGCAGCTACGTGAAGGACCTTGGCCAGGTCATTAGAGGGTGAGTAGCAGCGCGCGGGCAAGGTTTAATGGGTCGGACATGAGTTTGCATCTGGTGCCACGTTTATTACTTCCACACACACACACAGCTACCTGGAGGACTGGAAGGAGCGGGCCTGTCTGAAGCACGACCAGCTGAAGGTGCTGTTTAGCAACATTCAGGAAATTTACGATTTCAACTTCAAGCTGCTGAATCGGTTGCGCGAGGCGAAAGGCGAACCGGTGACGATTTCCAACTGCTTCATCGATTTGCATGCGGAGTTTAGCTGCTACACTTCGTACTGGTAATGCGCGGCGAGATTCGCCCACTTTGATGCGGCGCAGTCGCTCACTCAGTTGATGTAAAATTCTATCACCATCCACCATCCACAGCACCAGCTACCCGGATGCCATTTCGCTGCTAACAACGTTGCTCCAGGCAACGCATACGAACGCGCTGCTGGTATCGACGCAGAAGATGCTCAAGCATACGCTCCCGTTGGGCTCGTACTTGCTGAAACCGGTGCAACGAATTCTAAAGTAAGCCGTACTGGAAACGGCCCACAAACAACTCACCCGTTCCCGAGTATCTCGAGCGACGGCAACAGTTCCGCCGTAGCGAGATGCGTATGCGGTCGAAGAAGAATCTGCTCAAAAAGGAAGCTGCCGTCACGTCCCCGACCAACAATGGGTCGTTGCTCTCGACGCCCTCGTTCCGGTCGTACTCGAGCGATTTGGAGTGTGTTCCGGACGTCCCTGCGCCGACCCCCGTCGGCACCACCGTGCACGACTCATCGCCCGAGGACTGCAAGTGTGAGGTGGTGAAGCGACAGCTGAAGGAGGAAATAAAAAATCGTCCCGAAGTTGCGCCCAGCACCGCGTCCCCGCCCCCAAAACCCGCCCGTAGTCGTTCGGAAACAAGATGCGGACCGGCGGATGACGAAGAGGAGCGTCTGCTGAAGTCGCTGTACGAGCGTCGCAAGCTGTCCGCACCGGTGAAGCGGGGCGCCAAGGTGAAGGAGAGCTTTGCCAGCATCCGGACGTACAACACCACCATGATCCCGAAGCGCATCAGCGACATACGCAAGCGCCGTCCGAAGACGCTCACGAGCAGCTCCACCTTTTACACCGATCTCGAGATTAGCAGTGAGGCAACGGTGACGGACCACGAGGCTACCGAGGCGACGGAGAAACCGGCACCACCAGCCAAGGGCGGCGAAGCGGTAGAAACATCACCGGCAGCTAGAGTCAAGGCTAACCGACCGTCATCCGGCGAGGGTGGCGGAACGGAGCAGAAGAAAGACTCGGAAATCATATCGCAGCTCATCCTGGACGTGGAGCAGTTCAACAAGGTCCTGAACAAACCGCTTGCGAAGAAGAAATCGTTCGACGCATCCAGCTGCTCCCGGCCGGCCGCGCTGCTCAATGCCGACCGGAAGCCAGCTCCACCCAGCACGGAACCGCCGTGCGACGACGAGGACGACGTCAGTCGAACATCCGACGGCAACGTCAGCGCGTCGCAGATGACACTTCCCGAATCGGACGAGGCGGAGCCAATCTACGAGTCGTTGCTGCGGAACGTGCACGTCCCGTACAAGTACGCACCACCAGCGGCGCTGACCAGGCATTCGCTGCCGTGTGGAAGTGGTGAAAGTGGCCCCGGGAGCACGCAAAAGACCGCTCCCACCGATGACGACGACCACGGCCGCGTCCTGGTGCGGAGAGTAAACGGACGTCCGGAATCGGATTACGTCACGCTGGCATACTCGGAGCTGGGCCTGCTGGAGGGCATTGTCGCGGACGAAGCGCGAAGCATGCATGGCGGCAAGGCAACGCATCAGCACAAAACGCCGCAGCTGCTTCGGAGCAGCGACACCAACATCAGCTACCATCGCGATAATGGTTCGCGCGGGAAGGAATCGGACGAGGAGGAAAAGCGAAGCGGGGCTACTCCGGCCCGGGGCGGCGGTGGTGTGCCCCGTTCGGACGATGAGCCGGCGCCGGCACTGAAGCAAGCGTTTCTCGAGCGCCAAGGAAGTCTCAGCATGAAGACGACGGCACAGAAAAGCATCCTGCAGCGCTTCATCTCCCTGCACGCCGGGTCCGCCTCGTCCACCAGCTCGATGATAACGGTCTCGTCAACGGGCACGTCCGGCAGCGAAGGGAACCTGCTGATGCATCCACTCCAGCGCAAGCTTTCCGAGCCGCATGGCCCGGGACAGCACATCTACAAGCAGGGCAGTATGGATCTGGGATCGCGCATAGCCCACCTCGATTACGCCGATCCGAAGACGTTACTGTTTGCGCCCCATGCCAATCAGAACGTGCTCATCAACCGGGCGTCGATGGTACAGTCGGCGGCCATCGTGTCAGGCAGTGATCCGCAGCGGGATTCGGTGTTGGCATCGAGCTCCTCCAGTGACAGTGTGTGCGCGGAAAGCAATCCCGAAACGCAACTCGATCGCGGAGCAAGCGCCGTCGGTATCTACGATGAGGAGGATGACGACCACTGCTGCTTCTACGAGCGCACCGTCGAAGAGTGCCTGGAGCATGATTTCCGCGACTCCGCCGTCTACAGTGGTGACGATAACAGCGATCGCCAGCAGCAGCACCAGCCGCAGCCGCTTTACGAAACCCTCTCCCCGGTTGCTGCGACGCCTCGCACACTAGAGCAACCACCACCGGCTTGCAATGGGTCCGATGGGCAGCAGCGATGTTCCAGCGGTCCACCGCCACCGATCCCGACCAAACCGGCCCATCTGGGACGAGCGTTGAAGCGGCCGACGGTGGCACCGGTGGGGGGGTCGGTCATGTCTTCCCCGCCAGCAGACGAGACCGCAAAGTCGCCCACAAACAGCCGTGGCTGGGTTTTGCAGCAAGTACGACGGTTCCAGTAACGTATACAGCTACATGTTTCAGTGTAAACGAGCTCGAGGCCATGTTCGCGCACGTCGCCATCGTCGTCGCACACGTCCCATTTTGCGTACACGAGAACGAGCTCTTTTCACTTCGAATTTTATGCCCAGAGATTTCAAACTTTTTCAGCAAAGTTGCCAAAGAAATGTAATTTCGAATCAATGTGATTGATGTAAACTATCTGTGGGGAAGGTGAGGGCGATTTCTGAGCAACGTGTGCGCCTACTAATAATGCTTCCATGCGTGCGATAATGCGTAGCAAGTAAGCTAGTTAATTGAGGAACTATTACTACTACTACTACTACTACTAGGTACTGTATGCTATTAGATGGTACGAGCGTGCGTGCTCCTAGTGCAAACCGGCAATATATTTATCTGCACTTTTAATAGAATTTTATCCTTCAGTTTTATCATTAGCGAAAGAGCTTCCAATCAAGAGAAGGCATTTAGGAGGGAGCGCTCGGTTAGTGCAAAGTAAAGTATAACTTATTGTGTCCCGTTTCCTACACATCACACCCTATTGATGCCTTCACTGTATTCACCTTTCATCGAAAAGGCCTGTACGCAAGGAGGTGTCGGAAATCGATGCGATTGAATAAAGCAAACAATAAACACGTATTTTACAATTTAAAATGGTGTTTACATCGAATTTGCATCGACAGAACTGAAACGATCGACTTGCACGAGACCGCCGCCTAATGTCGCTGCGGAACCAGCTGCGTAATCGAAGCGGAAAGTAACAGGAGATCATGACATACAGGATGGTGCCTTTCGTAGTATCGCCCATTTCCGTCGCACTCGCCAACGATCGATTCCAACCCGCTGCCAGCACAAATAACAGCAGGCCATGGCATCCGAAGGGTATCACCGTAGCGTTCGCTGCAACAACCGGTTGTCTCTTTCTATCCAACGGCAGTCAAAGCTCGGACCGAACTTCCCCTACTGATAAGCCGAGCTTAAAGCTTCGATATCATAGAAGGGAAAGTGATCGATGGGTCTGTTTGTGTGTGTGTTTGTGTTTGCGATCGACTGTCTGGGGAGAGTAGATGTGATCTACTCCTTCGAATCATCCTTCCCAAATACTTTTTGATAATATTGCTAGTTGAGTTTCCGTGACGAGCATGCGAAACCGGCGGTAATTGCGCACAATCGCTCCCAGGCAGGACAAATGCAGTTTCTTTCAGGTGAACACATGGATCGTACTTAAATATGTTTGTGTCACTAATCAATACACAAACGACGGGTCAGCAACAGATGGCTTTATTAGCAGGTTAAGTTTGTTTTAAATTATGTTAGATAATATTGCGGTACATGCGAATTCTAAGGAGAGCCACTTTATGTCTCATACATGATTTATGATATGGTATGCCTTACCGCCGTGGGCAAACTAACACTATGTTGTGCATTTCGCTTTCGATTGTCCTTCCGTCACGCTTAGCAGAACAAAACGCGTGGCTCCGTTTGTCACATCTCCACGTTCCCGTTGCGCTTCATCGTGGGCGAGTTGGCATTGCCGGCCAATTTGTACGGAGGAGGTTTCGGGCGCATGTACAAGTTGCCGATGTGGGGACTCCCCTCACGGTAGTAGCTATCGGTAGGGCTGAAATGGGCGATGAGAAGTAGAAGTAGACTGGTTTCCAAGCCTCCAACTAGTCGGCTAGACTTACCTGATGGAGTGAGTATCATCGAAGGGCGCGTCGCGCAGACTCTTCAGCTTGATCGTGGATTTGATGTCATCCGGCGAGTACTGCACCATCTGCACGTTTGCAGCTGTCGCAGCCGGGCAGTACTCGGTGCGTGAAGATTTTTGCATTCTATTAGAGAAGTGGGGTGGGGTAAACAAGGGCAGAAAGTAGTTACGTCACCATAAAGTCAGCACCAGTCGTCGACAAACAACAACAACTCCCCCCACAATATTAATCTTTACCTAAGGAAGTCAGTGCAAATGTAGAAAATATAATTGAAATAATACTCTGAATCGTCGTCATGGCTGGCGTGAACGGAACGGAAATAATAGAGATAGAAAAAAAACATATACAAAAGTAAAACATTAAATCACAACATCAAGTTGGGCAACAGAGAAGCAATGGCGCCAAAGGCTACTGTGATATTCTTACAGTTTCTCGTGCTGGAAGCACAGGATGATCGTTAGGCCGCACAGGAGCAGCGCAAAGATCATGCCCGGGATGGCGAACGATATGGCAATCTCGTCGCTGTAGTTGCGTTCCGGTACCTCCGACTTAAGCGGTGCGTCCCACTTGTTGTCCGGGAAATGCTGCAGATGCTGGAGGTCCTTTCGGCTGCCGGCATGCTTGTGGCTTTCGTTCGGATGATGGGGCAACGGCAATGTGAACTGTTGTGTGCACAACGTGATCGTCGGCAAGCTGTGGATCGAGCAGTACGGGATGATGGAAGTCGTCAGCCATCAGCACGGTATGAAGGCGACCCTTAACTTCAAACCTTCCGGGTGGAATAATAAGGACCTGCATCGCGTCGAAGGACACGTCACCGATAGAAAGTAAGCAGTGCTACCAACATCCCGCGAATGGTCACGGAAAGTAACCGATGGTTTCATAACATTTCTAGCAAACGTAAAACACACTTCCTGTACGGTAAATGGACAGAATTTATTAAGTGTACGGACTACGCTTCCTACGAGGAGTACGTAAAGGAGAATGCACACAAATTCAAGCGTAACGCTGACGACCGCAGCAAGAGTCCGAACGAGTCGCCCGGTAACACTCCCCGTAAAGTTCTGTCTAAGCTCAATAGCTTGAAGATGAGCTCCTTCAAGAGTCTGTCCATACAGGAGGTGAGTTGTGTGCGGGTTGATACTGTACGGGATTGGCCGATGTTCGAACGAGTCCCAATTATCTCTCCCACCCATCAGCCCGATGACCCACCGGAACCGTCCGAAGGAGATATACCCAAGAGCGACTCCACGTACTCGATCGACATTCCAAACTCGGTCACACTCTGGGAGGCTGAATCGCGCCCTGCCAACAACAATTTAAGTAACATTTTCTTGAGATGGTGTATGGATGTGTGTGTGTTTTTGTTTTTACATTCTTAATCTTCCATCAGGTTTGTAACAATGGTATAAATTATATATCCTCTATGTAACGTATTTGTTATGCAGCGACGTTTTAAAAGATTGAGTAGAATCTACTTCCTAGAGGGCGCAACGTTGTACCCTTTCGCGCCTGTAGCAATTGTGCTAGTTACTTGTAAACAGCATGGCTGCTATTTGTTGCTTTGCGGCTTAATTTTCTCTCTCTCTCTCTCTCTCTCTCTCTCTTCTCCGTAAGCCGCGTTCACTCTTCATTCCAAAACCGAAACAGTCTCTACATGCTAATGAGATTGTGCACACAACATTCCACATGCTAGCTGTTCGTTCTTACAACTGAAACTTCATCAACTTCATCGAGGAAAAGGCCATACTTTGTGATGTTTGGATGCTACGTCCTTAAGCTATCACGATAATAAAAAGCATTCGCTAACGCTCCTCAATGTCTTCTTCAAATGTTTCGTTCTCGTAATCGCTATCGAACCCGCGATCGGTCCCCGGCTCGTCCTTAACCTCGTGTGGCATAGGACGACCGGGTTTGGTTTCACCATTGCTCATCATCACCCCATCGTTCCGAGGGCTTGCTTGCGTTCGGGTTTCATTTTGGTCCGCCATGGATTCATTGCACTTCGTTCGAATCGGCGACGTTGGCACTTCTTCATCGTTTGCGGTTCGAGCGTCGCCATTGTCTAGCTCGTGAAGCTCGGGTCGTTGCATTTCTCTTCGCCGCCGCCCCTTCCCGTTCGAAATCCTGCCCGGATCTGATTTGACAACAATTAAAACATTCTGCTTTTTTATCACAATTCGTTAATTAATTCTACACCTTCGCCGGTTCGTGGTGGCGAAACAAACATTAATTTAGCTGAACAGTGAAGTCAACCGTTCCGTGCCAGAAGAGGATGAATAATAACAGAACAGATAAGCATTCGTTACTCACACAACATAATGGAAACATTCAACAATGAAGAAGTAGAAGATAGAACAAAATAAGTTGCTCTTCATTAGAGAGAACAACAACACGAAACATAAATGATGCTATTTATACATAAAACTAACAAAACACAAAGAAACAAATGTTGCCTCAAAGTGCGCCCCGCTTCGTACAAGATGGATAATTGAAGATAGTTTGTGTCTAAAACGGTTCCTTCATTGTCTATCAACGTTTGCAGATCGACCGTTACAGTGCAGCGTTTATATAGCATTTGTAGTTTGTTTGATGCTTGTTACTTGTTTAGCTTGATTCTATTGTTTGTTGCAATGACTATGTAATTTTGACTACTATATGCTCATTTATCATCATTCATCGCTTAACCTAAATCGTTCCTTTCCCGTTATGGACGCGAATTGCAGCGGTGTTCCTTTACTTGCTGTTTGATCTAGACGCCAAAGTATGGCCATTTTGTAGAAAACTAAACACGCGTATAAAAATCTCAATAACACATCGGCCAAAAAAGCTAGCTAGTTTCGTAGCAAAATAAAACTCGTCAAAAACTTTCGCCGAAATGTGGTGTGTCCCATTCTCCATAGGATAAAAGTAGTTCATGCTCAAGAGCGCTAGCACGCATGGTGTCCGCCACGAAACAAAGCAAAATAAAAAGCACCAAGAAACGATCACAGATTCACAGGACCATCTTCAGAAAGACTGCCGACGATGCGAATAGTATACAAAGAGTTTGGCGCTTTTTTTATAAACAAACGTTCCGCATTAACTAAAACTTCCACCCGGGGGCGCAAATGGGGCGGGTGGAATATTTTAGATTAACTATTCAGACTATTTTTTCTCCACACGCCACCGACCCGGTACAAGAAGCTCGCCGTCATGGAATGCGGCCGGCGGTGGCGGAGGAGGAAGAGCCCGAGACAGATCGTTGATGGCACAGCCGTGAAATGGCAGCATCACCGACAGCTCCGGGGCCGTTACGTTGGCTGCGTCGGTCACGCTGTCCATGCTTACGACGTCGTATATCGAGCTGAACGTGGCAAAATTGCCGTCAAAAATGTTGTTCTCGGACTTGGACGAAGTCAGCGAGCTGCACGGGCTGGTCGAGGACGACGAGGCGGCGTAGTGCCTGGACGCGTCCAGCAGCAGCAGGTTCGAGCACGTCGCCTCGTCAAACGCGCCCTTCCGGGGCAGTGGTGCCGATTTGGCGGTGCAAATCTGAGTCTGCGCCTCGAGCTCCTGCGA
>KZ070248.1:269001-289213 GCA_002091845.1 Anopheles cracens
GACGCTCTGCGGCGTACAAAACTTCAACTGCCATGCACTTTCTTCCTTTTTTGTTTTAATTGATTCAAGAGAATAGAGAGAAAAAACATACTGTACTTTACAACAGGGTGCAAGAATCCATCTTCCCTTTTTTGTTGCGATACTTTCCAATCCCGCCGTAGCAAACCGAAAGATAGTACACTCGGTTGCTTGTCTGTTTCTTGCGTGTGTCGTTTTTGTGTTGTTGCGTACTCTGGCTTGCTGATTCTCTCTGATGACGTTGTGATTTTCCACCGCATACTGTATGCGCTTTTTCGGGAGTGCGTTTGGTTATGAGTGTAGTATGTGTGTGTGTGTGTGGGTGGGTGCTTGCTTCAATATGGAATTCGGGAATCGATGGATTATCCTGCAAACTTCTCCTCGGTCCTCCCGGTACAAACAATGGTGCTCTAGCTTTGTCCAATTTAATACTTTGTATTGTTTTCTATTTATGAACAGTGTAGGGAGAGGAACCGAGTGGGGTTGACTTTGTTTTTCTTTTTCTTGTTTGCAATGCTGTTCTGGTGTGTGATGCTGATCTATGCCCTTCTGCTGTTGATTCGCGGCCCGACGAATGGTTTTTCGTCTGAAGATATATAGTTTGCTTTAAATAACTATTTAAGTGAATAGGCTATATTTTTGTGTTTTTCGCTTTTTTTGTTTTAGATGCTATGTGTATATAATTATGTATATATATATACTTTCTTATGATAATAACTATCAGCCAGCAGTGGAGCACACCGTTCCCGCCGCGTTTGCCGCTTGCGTCGGTTTCTTCTTTTATTGCAGGCAAGTTAATCTGTTTTGCGGTCTCTGGTCTTGCCCCTTCTTGCCAAACTCATGCCTCTACTATTGCCAATCGGGTTCGGATTAATTCAAGAGATGTCAACTCCAAATCTAGCGAACGCGCAACCGTTTGCCGCTTTAAAATTGTGTTTTTGTCTTTTGATTACACTACATCGTCCGTTTTCTTCGCTCCGCTGGTTTCCGCAAGCACACGCGCAATCAATACTTTCTCACTGCATGTTAATGATTTTCACTTGCACTTGCACCATTTGTCGCTGATTTGCCAGTAACACACCATTGACTTGACTTGTGTTTTTTTTTGTTCACTATTCTACCGTTCCTGCTCATTTGTTCAAATACATTATTGTTTAACTAATTATTTGCTTAAATGGTACGCTGCCCAATTCGTCCTACCGCTTACTTGCAAGTGTGATTAGTGTGTGCATTGTGTTCTGTTCGATAAGGTTTGTTTATTTCGTTTGTTTCACCTCTGTACCATTATATGTTTCTTTTGTTTTTCCCCCTCTTTCTCTCTGTCTCTCTCTCTCTCTTCGGACCAGCCATAACAAATTCACGAAGTAACTAAATATCAACCAATAGCGTTAATGTGTGATAGACTATCCCAAAAACAATCATCAATAGGAGCTGCGTGATCGGAACGGCTTTATCGTACGAGTACGCAACAGTTTTGCGTGTTGGAACGAAATTTTCATTCAACGTGCCACAAAGAGTTTCCACCATCACACACATTGCTACAATGATCACGAACACAATTTTCCTTTTGCTCCCATGCATGCTCAACAATTGACGTAACAGTATAGTATTTGTTTTTACTCCTTTCTCTTTTTGCGATCCTCTTCGTACCATTTTGTCACCGTGCAGCTCTTTGTGGCACATTCCTCGGTTCGCCATCTCCCGGACCAGTAGAGGAGGAGGGAAGAATCCAAATTGGCTTTCATTATGAAATAGACAGAAACCCAAACCAACCAACCCAAACGAAACACCCAAATGTGTACTAAAGGTATACGCTAGGCGTTTTTCCTAATGTTTCAACACATAAAAATAAAAACAATGAGCCAACACTCGATCATCGAACACCACAGCGGGCTCGTCGATAACGTAAATCGCGTAATAGAAAAGATGTTTCAATGCAATCCTCTCTTTGCTATTTCAACACTCGACCCATCGGACCGTCTATCTCTCGCGATTGGTTGCGACGCTAACCTCTGCTAGTATCTATTTGTGTGTACCTTGGGTCCTGCAGTGTCCAGCGAGCTGCGCAAAAGATAATGTAGCTGCTGCAGTGTGTAAATAACGCGTTTGTGTAGGAGTGTGTTAATTTTCCTCTTTCTAGTAATATAGCATCTTTGGGCAGTATTTAATTCGGATCTTCACCCTCGTTCGGTGATCCGTGCTTTTCCACACTTCAGAGCTTGCCGCAATGGAAGAAAATGGGTGAAAACGGCAAACGAAACGTTGACAACCGAGAAACGGTGCGCCCTCTCATTTGTGTAACCTCCCTTCGTCCGCACGCGAAAAGTTCCGATAGCCACACGGCGGGAGGATTACAGAGGCTTGCGTCGGATCGGCCCGCAGCAGGACGCGCAGTCGGTTTGTCGATAGTAGTAGGATAAATTGACTATTCTCATGTGCACGTGGTGGGTACCGTGTGAGTGTGAGTTTTACCTGGAAGCGCATAATTGCACACAAAATGCAGTTTTTTCAAGAGCGTTCGGAACGAAACAAGTTGCATGTGGGTAGGCGCACTCTGCATTGTCGCGTTATTGTGTGTGCGTGTGTGTGTCTGTGGTGTTACCGTCACCCTCGACCATGCCCATCATGTACATATTTTTTGGGGTTTTTGTTGTTTTGTTCTGCGTGCCAGTGTAGATTTATCGCCTACTCTAAAATATGCTATTCCTTTCTTATGTAGTTCTTTTTTTTTGTTTGCTTAGTGGTAGATTTACTTTCTACATATCCCAATTGATGTTGCTCTCTCGAGACAAGTAGCCGCGTATGTGTGAGTGTGTAGATGAGTTGAGATTTTTGTTTTCGAATTAATTATTATCACACATTTTCTTGAACAATATACGTTATGACGTCGAATTACTGCTTTCCGAAATATAGCTTCGTTTCACACGTACTGCTGGCGCATATATCATCGCAATTCTTGTTTTCCTCCTCGATACAAACCGAAAAACACAACATTATGCTTGTGCATCGAAAGAGCCAGAGCCGGGCGGGGGGAGGGGGGATATGCAAGGGTACTTTCGCCTGTAAAACCCATTTACTGAACACACACACACACCAGTTTCACAGATGCAGGATGCATTTTGAAACCCGCACATGCAAAACAAAACCAACCACTTGAGGAGGATAGGTAGAACGCTTGAAAATCGAATAAACAGCATGATGGCGGCACCAACAAAAAACGAAACAAAACAGAGCGTTACAATACTTCGTTCGTAGCAAGTGTCTGTTCATACCCATACTCTTATTGCCATTGACGTGATATTTAAATTTACTCTACCTCTGCGCGGAACGCCGTTTTCGCGCTCGCCCCCCTTTTATGCCGCGCGTATTACTCTGGGTGATTCTTCCTTCTGCAAGCGATCGTAAACGTGTCTCCTTTGTTTAGCACTTGTTAGCAGTAATGTTTCCTTCATCTGTCCCTATATCCAACATCGTTCGCATCGTGTTCTGTCTAGGCATTTCGTACTCGAAACGGCATACTAGTATCGTCGCAGTGCGTCATTAGATGACAATCATTGCTTCGGATGTGAAAGTGGCGGTTTTTTTTTCATGCTTCAGCCGAAATGACGATGCTGCGCGCGGTTCACTCCGCGCCCGAACAGAGAGCTGTGCACGTAGGTAATCGATTCGAGTGGCATATCTGCGTATCAAGCATATGCCCGCGCTGCATCTGACTGGCTTGCTTCGTTCGCGAGTGTTGTTGCTGGATGGTGTTTCTGTCATGTTGAACACGGTTTATCGAGTTTGTTTTGGTTCTGGTGTTATGTATGTAACGTACTGTTGTGGTCTGTTGCAAATGCTTGGTTGAAGAGTGCAGTAGTAGATCGTACACGCACGGCACCTGGAAGAGTTGAAAGCGTTCGTTAGTACCATGCCAAACAAGTCGAAACTGTATTCGGAGTTTCCGAATGTGACTGGTGATCGTTGGGAGTTATGTTTGTGGGCGATTTTGTGTGGCGTGGTGTGGCAGTGTAGGTTCGTGATTGTAACATAAACAATATACTCACGGTAAAGAAAATTGATGTCTACACTAGAACAAAAAAACGAAAATTCACACAATCTTTCGAGTAAACGATCCCTTTTCACTAACGTGGCTCTCTGACCTAGGCATCCCTTAGTTGCGTCTCATCGCAGCTAACATTCGCTTCTTGAAATATTTGTCTCATCATATGCGGTGGGTGGTCGTGATGCAAATGTAGTGTGTTTGACATAAGTACGATAAACCTTACACATCACGTTGTTTGTAGGTAGCTTCTTGGATAAACTAAATGTTGAAATAGCTCAAACACTCTAAATACATATAGTAGAAGCATTGAAATATAATCAACAACATCACTAACTTCGAATGCTGACACGCAATCCATCCCTTTTTGTTCTAAAATAAACTGTTCCACTGCTAATACATAGAAGAAAAAAAGAATACTATTCGGTGTAAAGGAGACTTCTGGTTGCTTCCGGTTCGCAGTTGTGCTCTTCAGGACAACTATAGACGATCAAGAAGCCGCATCTAACACAATACGGCACAACCGAAGGTACCATTATTCTCGTCTCGCCATCTCGCGGAAGGTAGTGTCGCAGCACGTTGTCACCAGACAACGATGCTTAGAAGCCGAAGTAACCCGTGATGGTTGATGCAACCACTATCAGTAGAATGGTGAGACATACCAGAATAATGATCTTCTTCTGCTCGATTCAGAAGCAGGTGGCGCAGATAGATTGATGGATCACGCACGAGGAGCATGCGATGGTGGCATGAATGAAACACACATTGTCGGTCAGCGAGAGGAAAAGAAAGTTAAAGATAAAAGAAATAGAAACAAATAAAGCAGTTGACTTCAAACCAGCTATGAGCTAAGAACGAAAGAAACCACGTAAGTATAACCCCGGAAATGGTTAAATGAAGAAAAAAAACAGAAGTGTATCACAGTTCGCGCGTCCAGCATGTATGCCACTACTTCGCCACTACACGTAAATAATAACGTATGCGCCGCTATTTAACCACAACTAGTTGTTTGTATTTAGTGTGCACGGTTTTGCTAATAAAAAAACACAAGTTTATTTACATTAGACAAGTCTAACGACGGAGGCAAAACAGATGTCTATATATTACAATCCACTGGCTGTTTCGAGCATCTTCTAGAAAGTACTACAGTACCCTAAGCTCAGGGAAGAGGTGCAGCATCCATTTATGCATTTGAGTTCCTAATATTTTCATTACTCTGTACAATAAGAGCGACCGGTAAAACAACGTAAGCAAAACACGTGTTGTGCGATGCATTGCAAAGAAGGGGGGAGATACAACTACGGTTGGATTACGGAATACAGTGCAACATACGATTGTTTAAGAGTAATTTCACAGGTTCACACTATAGGTGGTTATGTTGCACATCTGATTTACCTTATGACGCCGAGACACATAAGCGCTGCTGTAATGCCCGACTGAGGGCACGGTAAAGGGCTTTCACAACACTAACAAGCAGTACTCGCTGGCTTACAACTAATACGCATGATTGTGTGTAAAATCATAAAACAAACGCGTTCTTCACCAGCTATTCCTTAAAAACCGAAGAACGAAACTTAACAATGGTCTTTTTGTTGTTGTCTAATCTCACAGATGTGTTGTAAATGGTAATGGAATGATGTGTTCGAGTGAGGAGATAATATAGTCATTGATTGACAGTAATATGTGTTATATACCTGTTACAATTTTACATAATATTCAAAAGAGGAGACACTGCAGTGATGAGGTGAAGAAGTATGAGAAAATAGTTGCAGTTTCGTTTTACATCTGGGCAATTGTTCGGTTTCTAGCGCATGAAGAGTGCAACTGTTTCTATGTTGTTTTGGGTTATGTTGTGGTTCAACTAGGTTCAGGTTTGTTGTTCTTGTTGTGGGGCGCGCATGTATGTCTCATCTATTTGATTAGTTTTGATTGCAGAGTTTATTTGATTGCTTCTTATCTTTACGTCTTTCTCATCGTTGGGCGATCGATTAATGTTTGCCGCGCCCCATGGCAATGCTTGTACTAGTTGGATGCTATGCTCGATGTGACGGGGTGGTATTGGTTCAGATTGATCATTTTCTTCTTCATGTAATCGTTCCATTTTTCTGTCACATATTGCAGAAGGAAGCGGATTCGCGATTGGACAAAGAGCAATAAAGTGTTTCAGATGGAACACGTCTCCAGCTATTGGATTGCCCACGTTGGAATACACGCTTACAATCTTCGCACCTAACCCAGACGGGTTTTGCACACGTCCGCGTGAGTTTACTTCCAATATTCGTACCTGCAGCACTCGTATATGTCGCAGCACCGTCGTTTAAATTTTCTTTCTACGATCATGATCATGCCATTCAGATCTGTATAATGCTTGCAGCTAGAACAACTGATTCTAAGGTTTAATTGATGATCCGATCTGCCACGCATAGGCCCAGAATTTCCACCTACACGGTCGGCCATTGAGTGCTTTAGCAAACTGAGGAACAAACAATGGGAGTACGGGAGTAGTATTCGAAAGTTTTCGCAGCCTGCTTGCTGCGCATCAGCCATCGGTGCGTAGTTCCGTAGTACGTCGCTATTCCAACGCAATATCAGTGCACACTGATTACGGGCACGATCTCTTTTCTTTCCGCTAGCTTTGTAAGAAAGTAAAACTAAACAAACGGCCGAGGAGCTTATGGCGATCGATGAAGCAAACGCAACGGTTCTTGATATTGTACTATCCACATACATAACTAACGAAATAAGCTGCTCTTCCATTCTGCGCACTCGTCTGCCTTCGGCGATGAAGCGTTTTTGGTCGTATCTGTTGTTTTCTATTATATTGGAAACCGCGTGCTGCGCCCACCACCATCATTGTTCGTGTCAGCCAGTATTCCTTTGTCTGCCGTTCTCATGCTGCATGCTTTTAATATTACCAGAATCCAAACATAGAATCACCATCCCCTTGCGATGTCATGCGGGATTCACGCTTCAATCTCTGTACTCTCCGGATCGCTTTACATGAAGTAGCTACTGACGTAGGACGCAACAATCAGCCCGAGCACGGTCAAACAGATCAGGATCATAATCTTCTTCTGCAGGGATGTAAGTGCAACACATCAGCAAACGTCATTGAAGGGTGTTCAGTGTGTATTTTTGTGTGTTTGTTGGTGATCGGTGAGGGGAGAGAGAAATAGTTTCGATTTAGTGATATACAATGTAGTAGCATATTCCAGCAATACGTTTTACGTTTACCCCAAATAAGTACATTGTTCAAAGTGAAATTAAGAAAAGATAATATAAGGCGCCTTACATAACATTCTCAACGACAGAGCAAAGTTTAGTAAGTAAAAGTGAAGGCGATCTAGTTTAAGAGAGGACCGATTGAAAGAATGTAATCAATGTATGATCCTAAAGATTTGTGTTTACGCATAGTTGGAAAAACTACATATACAAATATAGATGTGTATTTAAAGATCATACAACTAAGCGCATGCATTACAGTACAGCAAAAACGTAAGCGTAAGTTTTCAAAATGTTATCTATATACTCTGATTGAACCGGCAAAGCCAGTTACACCAAACCAAAGATTAAAAAGACATACATATGAAGCAAAATTTTGATTTGTATTTGTACACTACGCTTGTGAAATACTCTCAAAATACAAACTTGGAAAAGGAACTAGTAAAGAAAAAAAAATTATACGCAAAACAAATGCTAGTACAATAGCTCTTTCAAATTTAAGAACAGTATCACACGCAAACACATTCACTCGTTCCATTCATTCTTCAGTGCGGAAAGTGTGTCGACTCGACACTAACGCCCAGTTCTCAACAAACGAAAATAAAAACATGTTTCACATAATCATAAATAACAAAAGAAACAAAATGCTATATTGTTCAACATTTATCACTCAACTACCGTTTGCAGTTTAATAAATCGATATTATACTATCATCAACTAGAACGAATGGTGTTGTTTAAAATGTACCCTCCCCTTGAGACGACGGTCCTCTCACGCGAACTCGTTGAACGAACGTGTCCAGCTGTGTCTGCATACCGGTATATTTTAAACATCTATTACTGTTCGTACGATAGTAATAAATAAAATAGGTATATGCATATTTCCCGAGCTGAACTGAACTTATCCATCATTAAACCTTAATCTGTGGCTATCTACACGTTCGTAAGAAGAAAAAATCACTGCCCGTCCCTGGGGTTGGATCTTTTTGGCGCAGATAATTAAATGTTACTGGGGTTTTATAGTCAAAAAGTACACCTTTCTTTTGTATAGCGCACATAAATGCTAGTAGCTTGTTTGGAGGTTTATTTTGCTAGCCATCCTCCGATTGTTCAGCACTGTGTTAGGATGACGAACTAGTAGTATAGCGTGGAGTGGAGCTTGGTATTTTGCTAAATTAACTTAATCAACAACTCTTCTTACTGCTTCAAGAACGGCGACGTTCGGAAATAGCGGTTACGTTTCAACCGTAAACGAACATTTGCATTTGCAGCACGCGGATTTTTCGTTGTGTTTTTTGAAAACTATTTCTATATGAGGAAAATAAGTAACAAAATGATGACCGTTACTAAAAGGCAAACTGCTATCATGATTTTTTTCTGCAAAATAAAGAGAAACCAACAAAGATATAATCGATTATACGGTTGTGTTTACCATTTCCCGCTGCTAAAGCTAAGGTTTTTCCCAGCACCACTTAACGCAAAAAATACTTTTATTATTATTCTAATTTTCGAAAACAATCAACGTTAGGAAGCTAGATCGATGTTACTGGAGTTAGAAATGTTAAATGCATGCCTAGCACTTACAAAATGTTAATAGTTATTTATTTATCGTAAAACGCACGTGCGATGTAGGATTGGCCTCCGTTGGTGGCTAATCTGCATCGAAACGAAATAAAATAAGATCCTCTTAAACTTTACCCTTACACGGGCAAATTCATCCTGTCTTTAGATGCATAATAATGGGGTTTCTGTTATCCATTGTTATCCAAACTGTCATCCAGAAATAACTCAAATACGCTTGCGAAAAGATTATGCTAATCATGGATGCTCGTTTTAGACTGGAAATTGCTCTTATCAAATTATTATACTTGCTCCAGTACATGTTCTCAGCGGATTTTTTAAATGTTCCCATTGTATTTACAACCTACAGTAAGATTAACACATCGTCGAGACCTACCACTTGGCGAATGGTGAGCATGCTGCTCTCCGAAGTAGCATCACACACTATCGTCCCAATGCGATTTGTTGCCGTGTATGTGTGCTCACGAAAGGTAGATCGCCAAAAATACTACTAATATAATGATCGCTATAAGAACACAAATACCGATCCAGATTTTTTTCTGCAAAACACCAACGAGAAAAACGGAATGAAATAAATGCCAAATATATGTAGGTTACGAAGACACCTTTCCAAAACATTATGCAAGTTTTGTTTTTATAACATCGCTTCCAAACACTGCAACCAACACAAACCCTTATAAAAACAGCACATTAAACATTAGGCACATGAGTGTATGCGATGTACAATGGCAGACACACACATCACTTCGAGTAGGATCAGGAACACGAAACATTCACTCAGTTGTCACACAGTTCCGGTACAGTTTCTTAGCACAAACCATTGAAACACAAACAATTTTATGGATCAAGTTTCAGCAAAACATATAAGTAAATCATCTTGCTCTTTAGAAGCAATTAAAACGACTTATTTGGAACCCAATATCCCAAAACCCGGCAAAATGAAGCATCCTGCTCGCTAAACTCGGCTGTCCCAAACATGTAATGAAGCTTTATCGATATCCACATTGTACATTACCAAATATTATTGTTAGTAATTTTAGTAGTAAACTATCGCTCGTCCCAGCAAAGCAAAACAGCTTAAGGTCCCGCCGTTTACCCTTCTCGGTGTGAGTTGAGTTATTCTGTGCCACGAAGAAAAACTTCAAGTGCAGCCAAGTTAAAAAGATGTTAGTACATATCACAGTTTTACGTTCGTGTTTCCGGAAGTAACCAGTTAATCCAAAAGCCGCACCAAAAAACCGAAACGTACCTTTCTGGCTTTGGCCATATACTTGACGGCTTGGACCAAATCTTGTTGGCCCGTTGTAACGTAGTCCCGACTGTTTTCCACATGGTACTCAATTCGGTCCACCATTTCGCCCTTTCATGCGAAGCCGATCGTGGTGACGGTTGCGGACCGGGAGGTGCACCGCAGTGCAGGTTGGAGATCGAGCGGGACAAGATCCCCATGCCGCCATCACCGCCACCACCACCATCGCAATCATCCCGCAGCAAATCGGATGCGGATTTCGATTTCGAACGGTGCAACGTTGGCGCGGGACGGCGGAACGGGACGAAGGAGGAATGGGAGTGTTGGGAGTGGAATGGCAGACCAGAGGGGGTGTTGTGAGTGGTTAGACGATCACCGGTGTAAGCGGGATGAGAAAAATTGCGGGAAGTTGAAGTACAGATGCCGGAAGTCGACCCGGACGCGGATGCAGTAGCGTTGGTGGCGTTGGGGCCGCCCGGTTTCCGCGGAGAAGACAATCTCGGCAAAACCCGCAAAAGGGAAAGAATAAATACATAATTGTAGCGCGATTGCGTTGCGTGTGAGTGTCAGAAGAGAGACAGGGAGATAGAGAGCCCATCAAAGGTCGAATGGAATTATTCAAAGTGGTTAGGTACAGAGAATAGAAGAGGAGTTCAGCATATCACCATGAAGGTCGGGAACAGTGGATTCGCGTTCGGAATCCAACAGTTACATCAACGAGCGATAGTTTAACCAACGGAAACCATTCCAGTCACACGTTAGGTTAGTGTTTAATTAGTCATTAGACATTCACGCATATTTCCACATTCGTGACAGTTGAGTAAATTCATTCATACCAATACCCATATAGTAAAGCAAACACATCCATACAAGAACGAAAGCAGCAAGCATATAAGTGAAAACAAGCATATTAATAATAAAAAATACATTAATTATTGTAAGATACACAGATATAAACAGTGAGTGCAACATGCAAGTTGATAAAGCAAAATTGACCGCAAAGATGTACCAGTAGAACCGTTATTGTTAACCAGTAAAACAAACGTAAAAGCGTTTCCCCCACAAGCAATCAACATGTCGTGATATCACATACAAAATTAGAGGTTAATTAGAAGGGAATCAATGGTCGACGAAGGGGAAAAGAAGGAGACGGGTAAAGCGATTGGACGGGATTTTAAACGTTTTTGTTTGCCCCCACCGACATCCCAGCCATTTTTATTTGCCGTGGAAGCGAAGCGGGGCCAACAAAACACGACGATGATCCGGTGGTTGTTGGGAGGATGAGGATAACAAATGGATGGAGAAAGAAAAAAAGAAGAAAAAAAAACACACAACATTAGCATAACAGTCGGTAGGTTTACTCACCCGGCGGGCTTTGCTTTGATATTTAAGCGCTTTCTTTGTGTCTTGTGTCGCTGTTTGAACATAATCCATTGCATGTTCGACGTGATATTCTATACGATCAATCATTTCACCCTGAAGGAGAAGGAGGTAGTTTTGTTTTTGTTTGGTATGACTTTTTTTGCATGAGTGAGAGAGAGAGCTTATGCTTTACCGGTGAGTTTTTGTTTTTTTGTTGTTTAATTATTGTTTATACTACAAGTGTATTGTGATGGAAAGCAGTACTTGCTGTTTGCTGGTAGAGTTTTATTTAGACTTGCAGATCACACGTGCACACTCTACTACACAGGGTGTGTGTGTAAATGAGAGGGGTTTGTATTGTTTTGCGTTTTTTGCAAGTTTTGCAAAGTGGTGTCAGCTTGTATTAGCTTGGTTTTTACACAATTTAGAAATGATGTTTTATTTCTAGTGTACACAAAAAGATAGTTTGTACACACACACACACACACATACAACGAGTGCGCCATGATCGGGTGATACAGAGGAGGTCTGTCAAGCAAGTATTATGTAGGTTCAAGTAGCACGCAAAAATACAACACAGGTTTTCCATCAAAGATACATTGATATTACGGTTTACAGCAACAGCAACATTTACATAGAGGTACGGACCATGTGTCCATAAGGTGGTGAAATGTTCCAAACACACTAGCACATACGAGCTTAGTTTATAGTACGGGACAGTTAAAGAGATGAGACGTGAGAGAGAGTGAGAGATACAGGAAGAGTGATAGAAAAAGACATAGATTCATAACTATCCACCTATCGATTGCATTACGCAGCAATGAAACCTCCAAAAGAAACCGAAAACAGAACACTCTGCTTACCGGTACAAAACACTCGGACACATAAGGATGTCCACTGTTCATTACAGTTTGATTCGTTGTGAACTATATATGTTCACAAAAGCAAGAACTATCCGTCGATGTTACTCGGGCGTATTTTGGACTACTTCCGTCGCAGTCGCGGGCAAACTCCTAGCCAGACGAGACGCAGTCTAATTATTCTAGCAGCTCCTTAAGTGAAAAACACAACATCATGCCATTTAAAAAAGCTTTTGATTTGATGGCAAATGTTCATTCCGATCTTCGAGCTCTAGTCAACCTAACAAAACAGATACAGTTTTCTCATCATCTTCACATTGCCTGTGGCTTTTGCCATACTTTATTAAGTCAATCACTATCACAAAAAAACAACAACTAATTCTTGTAGAGCGTTGCACAATGTGCCGTAACGCTGTTACTACTATAGTATTACTATAGCAGATGTTCAATATTTTGTCGTCGCTTCCAGTGAGAAGTGATTATTGAATCACCATTTTACTTTCCTTTCGTTTTCACATTTTCACCGCAAGCGTGCAATAAGTGGTTGGTTGTCCTTGCGAACACTTGCCCAAGCATGAGTATGCTTCTTTTTGATGCACATTTTCCGATAAAATTGATTTATTTACTATTTGAAGGTTCCTTTCACTATATTGATACTCATTCACTAGATTAGTCCGTTTTTCGATAACGTTATTAGTATAATTTTACAACAAAGCCAACGATCACATCGCATATATCTATACCAATTTCAAACGTTCCCGAAGGCCTGCCAGCTGTCCCAACACCGTGGAACTTTAAACCGGTTCCACGGTGTTGCTGGATGCAGCTAGGCAGACGCACATTGCAATCACGTACCACAACCAACTGGTTCAACTGGACGCGGGGGGGTGGGCACATCAAACCCCCCTTGCAAACAAAAAAGGACTTTGCGTTGATCCTCAAGCGCTACTTTGGAGGCTAAGGAGCTGCTAGAATAATTAGACTGCGTCTCGTCTGGCTAGGAGTTTGCCCGCGACTGCGACGGAAGTAGTCCAAAATACGCCCGAGTAACATCGACGGATAGTTCTTGCTTTTGTGAACATATATAGTTCACAACGAATCAAACTGTAATGAACAGTGGACATCCTTATGTGTCCGAGTGTTTTGTACCGGTAAGCAGAGTGTTCTGTTTTCGGTTTCTTTTGGAGGTTTCATTGCGACTAGAGCTCGAAGATCGGAATGAACATTTGCCATCAAATCAAAAGCTTTTTTAAATGGCATGATGTTGTGTTTTTCACTACAATGCCTGCCATGCCTCTGCAGCGGACCGTCCGATCGGTCCGTCGAGATGCATTGCATTTTCGTTGCTCTCCTACGGTGAAAAGACTAGAGCTCGAAGATCGGAATGAACATTTGCCATCAAATCAAAAGCTTTTTTAAATGGCATGATGTTGTGTTTTTCACTACAATGCCTGCCATGCCTCTGCAGCGGACCGTCCGATCGGTCCGTCGAGATGCATTGCATTTTCGTTGCTCTCCTACGGTGAAAAGACTAGAGCTCGAAGATCGGAATGAACATTTGCCATCAAATCAAAAGCTTTTTTAAATGGCATGATGTTGTGTTTTTCACTACAATGCCTGCCATGCCTCACAAAGCCATTTTCGCGACACACAACACACAAAAGCTCTCAACACACGGGAAGAAAGTTATGTTTTAGAGCATCCAAATATGAGAGCGTTCGATAATGTGAGACCGGCCTTTTGTGCGATTTAATTAAACTCCTAACTCTGTTTTGTGAGATGTTGTACCATTTCTACCTAAATGCCATTATGTTGGTTTGCTTTGGAATAGAAATGGAGGAAACCCATTTTAAAACGTTTTTCAACAGCAATAACTGTTGCTTTACTTTACTCGCCCTCAGCTAATTCGAATGCGAGCTTAGTCGAAGATGTCGAAGCGATCGGCATCCATCGGGTGCCCTTTAGATGCATAATCGATGACGTCAATAGCAGGGCAGCACGTGCGTTAGTAGCAGCAGCAGCCCGACGTCTGGTGACGTCGGTCGCTTCGATTTGATTTGACGATATCAGCTTACGAAGCGCTCGTCAATAGCACCCACGCATCATAACAACCTCACCTTGCCAACCACGATTCGGAAACAGCAAAAAAAAACCTGCCGTACATTAAATTGTGGCTCCCTTTAGCTTTTCCTCACCCGACAGCATTATTGGGTCACACTGCTTTACTTACTAAAATCAGCATTCATAAGCTGCATGCGTTAGGGCAAACAATTTTCCACAATCCTCCTTGATGAAGTTGAGCACACGAATGCCGGCGCGTGCAGACATTTTTATGTGCAATCCATTATCCTTTGTACAGACCACCAGGCGTCTCCATCGTCTGTGAAATTTGTCTTTTTTTGTGCCTTTCTCAATAGCATCTTCACCGGAACACAATCTTCTCGAGGATCACGGTTCAGTATTAAATTTGGGCAGCATTGCGTACATAACTCCTACCGCCAACAGCCGGGTAATGCATAGCTTGAGTGAATTTATAATGGAAACGTGAGACATTTTCATCAGCAGCAAAACGTGCGTGTTGTGGTGGTGTGCAAAATGAATGCAAAATTCATTCATCTGTCTGCAGCATTGCGTTACAAAAGGTTGAACCTTGGAGTTTGCCATGTGCAAACGTTGGTTAAAAAGCATTCTGTACGACACATAGCGGTCATTTTAAGCTGCGATTCGATCAGCAAACCAAGGCGAAAGCGATAAATTATGTGAGCACGGGCAAAACGGTGCTAGATTAGTCGATTACTCTCGTTCTATAAGTACACCCCGCTCTGTATTACATGACAATGACAAGCTTTGCGGAAAAGAGTATTACTTATTTTGTATTCCCTTTGCTTCGCACGAGAAAAATGCAATACAAAAAGCGTTTTTCATTCGATGCATGCAAAGAGATAAAGCAGCCTATAAATAGCTGCATCCATTGAAAAGCAGCTTCCGCTCTTCGCTCATATTCACACCCCCGGGGCATTCCCTTTTATCCCTCTCCCCGAGGGTAGGAGCACGAAATCTCGGCGAACAGTTTTAGCGATCGGCTTAATATTTTATGAGGCCGTCACTCTTCTTCCTCTAGTCGCAGCATCGTCGGCGTCGTTCTCGTTTTGTTTGCTGCACGACTTTCCGGCTCAACAACAAGCAACTTCGCAACACAATACGTATGGGTGATTTTTTTCTGTTTCAAAATATCCCCCTCGGCAAATGGGTGATGAAACTAGGGAGGGGATTTTTTGGTCTTTGAACGATTGAAAAACGATTGCAAACGTCCAGCTTAGCATATTCGCATGCAAACTACTGCCCTGGGATGGCAAAAGATGGATGAGTCATACCTGCATCTACCACCACGGCACGGCGGTCCATAGCGTAGGTCAAATAGAGGAAACAAACGAATCCATTCTCCAGGCCGGAACGCATTCTCACGCTGGCCACCGGAGGAGGCAGAGATAAGCGAGCGGCGAGTTGCGACTTGCGAGAAGTACACAAGCGTGAGATTGTTTTTTTGAGCGCTGGTTCCGAGCAAAAGGCGAGCAAACATTGTTGTGGCATTCGATGCTGCAAATGCTCCTCTTCCTCAAACCATCCGAATAGGAGCATCGGAATGTAATCAATTTAACACGAGCTAAATTTAGCGATGACTGACTCGAGTAGCATGCAGAAAAAAGGTCGATTCTGACGACCCCCGGGACGAGGAAGTTATTGTAGGATAGGAGAGAGCACAAATTGCAGTGTGTTTTGAAAAGCTCCTATACTACAATTCCCTCTGCACATAGCTACATAAAGCAAGTCCCCACGGTCGTTGTAAGTTAAGGCAACTTGCAATTCTTTCGAAAAACGCTCGCTTTCCTAACCCGATAGCAGTCTCTCCCCGTGCCGTTAAAAGATTTTAATTGAATTTCACTAAATTCGTTCACGTCCTTGCTGTTGCGTGCCAAATGTAACCGATCGGACCAAAAAAAGAGTTCTGCAATGTAAACGAATCTTGCGAAACGATGCGAAGCTTTCCCCACGTGACATGACGTGTCACGTTATTAATGATTCCTCCGAGATAGCCCAACACACCAACAACACCTGCAGCAAACACACACGGCTAACGTCCCAACAACTGCTGTTATAAAGCAGCTGAAAAGAGAGGCACACGAGCACGGTGAGCATCATGAAGATGTGAGACGGGAAGAAGAAGAAATGCCAGCCTTTGAAATTAACCTCATAACCCAAGTGATCGACCTCCATCCACGCCAACAATACGCAGGAAGAAGGAAAGCGGGTCCATCTCGGTTCATTTTTTTTTTGTTCGTCGTCGTTCCCGGCATCGAATTTCGAATGGGTTTGCGCACTAACACACCTGTGTGTATGTGTGCGTCTGTGTGGCAAACCATATCTACACGCGCACACCAACACACGGGCGCGTCCAGAAGTTCCGACCGCGGACCGAACAGCCCACGACGGGACTGCGCATGTTCGCAGACGCGATGAGTGTTGCGGACCAATTTCGTGTCCGCCCTCCCATCCCCCCCCCCCCCCCCCCCATCATCAAACATTTAACATGCAATACATCACAGCATCAGCCTGCTGTGCCTGTGCTGTATTTCATTGTGACCTGTGTGTGTTTAAAGTCATTGCAGCCAACTCTAACGCCATACCAATGCCGTATACCACCGTATATGGGACAGAGAAAAAAAACCAAAGCACTATGGAATATGCTTCACTACAAAATGCGAAACGTGCCGTTCCCCCCCCCCCCCCCCCCCCCCCCCGAAACACACACACACTCACAAACACAGGCGCACAGGCGTGCACACACCAATGCTCCATCGTCCTTCTACCCGCCGATCTATAACGCATTGCGGTATTCCCGAACATCCTGGCGAGGGGAGATCCTTTGGTTTTCGGCGTGGAAGCCGTGACATTTGGTGAGCCCCTTCTTGTCGATGTCATTCGGCAGGGAAGCGTCTTATTCGTATCACTTTCTTAATAGCACACAGCACACGACGGGTTTTTTTTCCACAAAATCCAGCCTCATGCTTATGGACAACACGAAGTTGGGGGAAGTTGATGAAAGCTGCGAAAAATTGCCTTGCCCTATGGTTGAACTCAGACGATCTTGAACTCTGTTCGCCCTTGACCGCCGCCGCGGAAATGCAAGGTACCAGAGAGCCCACCGGTATGTTTTTGCGATAGCTGAACGCAATAACCCAGCCTTCAGTTCACCCCCAGAGCGCTTTGATGTTTATTTATGATTAGTGAAACACAAATAAATCAATTAGCAGGTCCACGGTAACGGTGCCTCTGCTTTACATCGAAGCACGCACTGGAGAGTCGGGGGAGTTAGACATGCGGAGTGCGAATTACATCAAGGGCATCGGTAAGGTCGTCCACCGGGGCAAAGCCAGTTTTGCCGTACAACAAGCTCAAGATGTTGGTAAAGCAAGGTGAAAAAACAGCGGTCCTCTAACTGTTTCTACTTTGGGATGAATATGAGATGCCAACAGCGCCTTTTCCCTGCCTCAAACTAAGTAAATCAATAAGGGAAACCCGTGTTCAATGAGTCAAAATATATTTTCGAACCCATTGAAATGATTTTCAACTTGATGCGAAGCAAATTAAACCGTTGGATTAGATTTGGAACGCTTTTCAACACATGTGGTACACAAAAACTTCTTTGAAGTAATTCCTCCATTCTTCAATCCAGACAACAAAATCGCTCCCCGACCGGCAAATGTCAAAATCGACTCAAACAAAATGTAAACAAACAAGTATGAAAACGTTCGGTGCTTTGCTTCGATGAGAATCGTTTTACATACCAAAATATTAAAAAAAAACATCATCAAACATTTAACATGCAATACATCACAGCATCAGCCTGCTGTGCCTGTGCTGTATTTCATTGTGACCTGTGTGTGTTTAAAGTCATTGCAGCCAACTCTAACGCCATACCAATGCCGTATACCACCGTATATGGGACAGAGAAAAAAAACCAAAGCACTATGGAATATGCTTCACTACAAAATGCGAAACGTGCCGTAGCAATAAGGGTACTCCCAGGAAAAACGTTCGATAAAAGCGTCCCACTTTTGCATGTCAAGAGACCGAGTTCTATACTACAGCCTATCTGGCTCATTTCCTCCCGCAAAGACGGGCGATTTATCAGGCGACACGGTGATAGGGCATGCATAGATGTACGCCTAGTAACGTGTACACTGACTGGGGGCCTCTGCTTTCGCAACGTGTCAACTTGTACGCACGTCGTCTTCGGCAAACAACGCTTATGTTACTTATCATGCTCGTCGTCGTCGTCGATTCTCCCTTCTGAGCAGCTTCATTCGCAAGGCGTATGTGTGCGCATGTTGGTGTGCGATCTAGTGTCGGCGTCGTTTTGGGAGGTTTGTTTGTATTGTGTGATTTATTTTGCAACTGCAAAAAAAGCGTACAGATAAAACACTTTGACTCCCAGTTCCGAGGTTATCTCATCGCTGGAGTTACCTTCCTCCTTCTCCTCGGTACGAAACTAGACCACCGCTTGTTCGCGGTTTTTAGAAACATTCGTCTTTCAGCTATGGTTCTTTTCTACCATATAACATTGAAGGAAGGTGAGCCCCGTTTGTGTTGGCACCGTTTTAGCACTCGCTGACTCACAGGGACAGACCCGGCCTGCCCGCTGGAGATGTCTGTATGAGGGTGTCAATTGGTACGCACACTCCCAAGCACAAGCGTGTAGCCCAGCCATGCAATTGTGAAGCGCATTCACTGGTATCACCAGCGGGTGTGCGGTGGCATCAAGACCGGACATCTGACAGCCAAACGCAAAATGTCTTCCGAACGAGAGAGCCGTCCACGGGGCCGTCGGTGGAACCAATCAGAATAGAGTACGGTGGAACAAATTTAATTGTTACCGACCCCAAGATCCAAACGCCAACAATTCCAGTGTTTCCAAGCAGAAGAAGAATTGAATTGAGACCATGAATGAATCATCCGCACACGCACGGCGTTGAAAAAATGAGACTGACATCAGCAGGTTACTCAGTCGACCTGCATTGCGCTGTATGAGCAAGCGGATCATGTCATCGCACTGAATAATAGCTGGGACAGCAATGCATCCACACTGTGGTGCGTAAATATGCGTAAAACGTATTTCTACACATCTCTGAGTACGCACACGAGATATAGAAACGTAGAAAGATTGTTAGAATAATTGCTTACAATGCTGTTCATTTGCAAAATGGCATGCACAAAATATACTGAGCGAAACGCAAAAAAGGAAACAAGCAAGCAGTTCATAAACTCACCTTTGTAAACACACTCATTTCAAATCATACACAGAAAAAGCAAAAGATCAACAAATCGAACGAAAATCCAATCCCAATATTAACCATCAAATAAGCTCAACTTGACCCTGAGACACCCAACCAAGTCCTTGTTACTACATAATAGCAAGCAACAGTTGAATCGAGAGGAAATTCTCCACTTTCCTCCCATAATGTTAACAGATGTCAAAGCGGTTGGCATGCAGAACGAAACTCCCAACGAAACATAAAAAATATATATCAATCAAAAAACGAAAAACAAACAAACACAAACCATACGTAAACAACGAAGAAGCGAGAGATCAAGGTTAAAAACAGTTAACAGTTTACACAAAACCAAGTGAACTAACCTCTATATCCTTTAGGGGGGTTTTTTAGATACGTTATTCACATTGTACAATACAGTAGTGGTGGTTTTAGTCATTTTTGTTTTTTTTTGTTCCATTAGATTGATTGCACAACAAAACACATCCACAAAACCACAAACGATTACACACATTCAGATGGACACGATAGCAGGAAGATGAATCATA
>KZ070248.1:305308-321051 GCA_002091845.1 Anopheles cracens
AACCCGGCCACCGTGGATTCTTGGTAACGTGCAACGGGCACGTGCGTGACTGTGTACGAGATAGCTACCGCATTCTTAACGCGTTTGCCGACGAACTTTACGGCCCAGCGGACCAGGGAGCTGCCGGCGACGATGCCGCCGACAAACCGGGCGACAGCGACGAGGAGGACATTTCCATCAAGCTGCAAAGGGAAGCGGAGGCCGCAGGGAAAAAGAGCAGCAAAGCTTTCCGCTTCCAGAGCGTGGACAGTGGCGCCATGAATTGTCTCTTCATTCAAACGGCGCTACCCGATCCAGACGAAATAGCCTACCGGCTGATGAAGGATCTGAGCGCCACCAAGAAGCACAGATCGCGCTTCATCCTGCGCATGCTGCCTATCCTGGCGGTGTGCCGGGCAAACCTCAAAGAGATCATGGACGCGGTCGGCACCCTGGGCGATCGGTACTTCCTGAAGGAGCCCAAGACGTACGCGATCGTGTTCAATCGTCGGCTGAACAACGATCTCTCCCGGGACGACGTAATCCGGGAGGTGGCCGATCTCATCACGGCGAAAAACTCGGGCAACAAGGCGAATCTAAAAAGCCCGGAGCTGGCCGTCATCATCGAGGTGATTAAGGGACTGTGCTGTATCGGAATTTTGCGTGAATACTACCAGCTGCGTAAATATAACGTCACGGAACTGGTTGCTCAGCGCGACCCGGTTCAATCGGAATCCACCGGAGTGAAGGACGATGAACGAGCAGAAGAGAAACAGGAAGGCCACGGTAAGGTATCGGAAGAAACGGAAACATCAAAAGAAACTCCTACTGCGTGCCAAGATGTGGCTGAATAGAGCCATTTATTGTGAGCGCAAATAAAAATACAATAAAGATGTATAACGTTAGTAAGAGTTAATAAAATTAATAAAACTGATATGATGCAGTGCGACCGTTTTTATGGTTTCGATCGCTTGCTTATTCCAGCGCCTACGTGTCCCTCGATGCCCATGCTGCACCTGGAGTTGGTGTTCTGTATTTCGCTCAACGGCGGCGCGCTTGGCGTGACGAAGTTACTGGACCGCTTTCGGCTCGGCGGCGTTTTTGTAGGTGAGTACTGCTTCAGGCACTCGACGTCGTTGAAGACAACCTGCGCCCCTCCCCCACTGGTCGGGATGACGTTGCCCTTGTAGAGCTTCGTCTCCAGTTCACCCTCCGTGTCGGCGTCCTGCGAGATGAGACAGTACTTGGTGGCTTTCTGAGCGATCACATCCTTATCGGTGAGCTTGGTGACGGACTTCGAGTTGCAGTAGTATGGCTGAAGGATGGTTCCGAGCGGGACGGGATTTGCCGCTCGGTGTTCGAGCCACCGTTCGCCGGTCGAGCGTGACCGGCGGTGCCTAGTGTTCGATACGGCCGTTCCGGGCTGTATGCGAGAAAAAGAAGGAAAACGAAATTAACATGTGAGGTACGTACCCGGCGCGAGTGGGATTGCTTACCCTTGAAGTAGGACGCGGCGTGCCGTACACGGAAACCAACGATTTAACGTTCGGCGTCGATTCCAGCTTGTGGATATCCTTATCGACGCTGCTCGATCGGCCGCGTGGTATCGGTGCGCCTTGCACGATCTCCGACACCAACCGCAACCGCTCCTCTTTGTCCCGCATCTTGTCCTCCATCTTGTTCTTCTCCTCCATCAGCTTCAGGTTGTGCTCGCGGCTCATCTTCTGCGATTCGACCGCAAACTTGGAGGTGAACTTTTTTCGCTGCCGCTCCTTTTCCAGCTCCTTCTGGCTGACCAGCTGCGTCTTCTGATTCAGCTCCGCCTGCAGCAAACGCACACGCTCCTCCAGCTGCCGGTTCCGACGGTTCAGATCGTCGATGGAGCTCTCGTGCACCACTATCTTATTCTCCAGCGCGGTAATCTTATGTTTGGTCTGCCCCACGACCGCCTTCAGCGAGGTGTTTTCCGTGCGCAGCGACAGATTCTCGCTCTCCATCTTGTGCAGGTTCATGCGGAAACGATTCATCCGCCCGTTCAGGTCTTCACCGAGCAGCCGGCGTTTCTGTATTCGCAGCTCCAGCACCTCGGTCAGTCGACGCACGAGCTCGTCGCTTTCTGGCGTGCCGAGCTTCATATCCGCCAGGAACGGCTCCAGACTGTACACCAGCCCCAGATCAAAGTCCATACGGTCGGCATGCGCTTCAGCCACCACGTGTGGCGTCAGAGCCTGCGGGTAGCGGTCGCCCATCTCGCCCACGGCTAATTTAAATAGCTGATTCGCCTTCCGGCGGCCGGGCGTGAGGCCCACGTCCACCTTCATCGGCGTGGGGCGCGCTATCTGCACCTCCTGCGTCATTTCGGCAAACTTCATCACCTGCGCCGTCTCGTCGTAATCCTCGGCGCGCGGATTCACGCACACGATCATGCGCACCTGACCCTCGCCGTCGAAGTAGTTCTTGAACAGGTGCGTAATCTTTGAGTCACGGTACGGCACCTTCTTGCCGCCGCTCGTCTGCTGGTTTTCGCGCAAAATTTCCATACACGTGCGCAGCGTCATCAGGCTGTTGTTGATGTTGCCTGCCTCGCGCAACCGCTGCCCGGTGTTGCCCGTCCGGTTCGTACGCTCGCTTCCGGCCAAATCCACCAACGACAGCTGGCTGACGGTGATGGCGTTGCGATCCTGCACCACGTGTTCGCCCTGCATGTCAACCGGCGCCTGAACCAAGCGTATCGTAAAGACGGAGTGCGATCGGCTTGATTCTGCGTTCAGGATCGTGTGGCCCATGCGCTTCCGCTTCTGACCTATTTGGAACAGCTCTAGCGCTTCCTCGACCGATTTCACCTCTATTTCCGTCACACCATGCACAAACATGTTGTGCTGGGCGTCTTCTCGGACCATTTTGCTTTGTAGTGTTCTGTAAAGAAAGTGAAAAACACATGAAACCAACCACTCCATCGGATCGGAACAAGCAACGTGCCGATTTCGACATACTTTTGAATAGTGGTTTCCTCCAGCAGATCGTACACACTGTTGTTATACACCTCCACGTAGTTGATGAACACGGCGTAGATGTTATCCTCCTCAATGCCACTAATCTCGGACGGCTCCACCGACGCCTGCGAAGCCACCTCATGATCCAAATCCTTCTTCCGCGAGGTTTTCGTCAGCTTGGCATTCAGCTCTGCCTGCCGTTCCAACAGTACCTCCGCCTCCGTCAGAATGTCAAACCCATTGAGCCGGTCCGATTTGAACGTGTACTTCTTCGCCTGATAGTCGGCAATCGTACGGAACAGCGCGTCCAGGCAGCGAGGCATAATGCCCCGGTGCTGCAGATCCCCGGTCATGGTGTACGTCTTGCCGCTCCCCGTAACGCCGTATGTGAAGAGCAGCCCATTGCGGCCGCGCACCAGCGACTCTACTAGCGGTTGCGCGACCGTCACGTACACCTCATGCTGCCGTACGATGTCGTCGAACACGCGCTTGAAGATGTACTGCGTGTCCTTCAGATTCGCCACTTTATAGTTGATGGCTATCTCCGGTGGTGTCAACACGACGGTATGCGGATCGGTGACGCGCAAACAGGTAAGATCGGATTCGCATGGCGGAGGCCGCACGCGGCAGTAAACCTGCACCGGATCTTTTCCCAAACTGTTGCCAGAAATGCCACGGCTTTTGATTACCGACCTCGGTGCCGACACCTTTAGCGGAGTTTTCTGACGCCTAAATCAGGGGAATCGAAAAAAGAAAATGAAAAAACACTCGAGGCGTTGCGGCTGGCTTTGCCTCGCACTTACATCGCCTTCATTTTCCAAGCACTGGTAACGCTGCAGTATGAGATAGATCGTTTTCATGTGAAAAAATTGGTGTCGGACGTGCACGCAACCTTCGGATAACGCGGAATAGGGAAATAAAAGTGAAAATGCGTTGAAGCTATATCACGAAACGAAGGGCCACAGATACGGGAAAACAAAACAGGCTTCACTTGGTGCGAAAGTTCGTTACGTTCGAAATACAGCGTTGACGTACGTTATTTAATTGCCAGTGCCCAAGCAACCATATTGCAGTTGTCTGACGTATAATCGACTACTGTCTCCGTTGTTGTCGATAGGGGGCGCCACGTAATAAAAGCAGGAAAACATGTTCAAAATAAATCTTCTACAATACGATGTTGGAGAAGACCATGCAAAATAGTAAAAAAGGACAATACTTCCCGATACCGGTCAACACAGCTCATCACAGCTTTTAGACTGTCCACATATGTGACGAGGAGGCGTGGTAGATTGAGATGCTGTTATAAATTCGGCCAGCTCGACCGGGATACGCGGTACTTCTGCAGCAAACAGAGACCACATGCTGCACCTGGAGTTGGTGTTCTGTATTTCGCTCAACGGCGGCGCGCTTGGCGTGACGAAGTTACTGGACCGCTTTCGGCTCGGCGGCGTTTTTGTAGGTGAGTACTGCTTCAGGCACTCGACGTCGTTGAAGACAACCTGCGCCCCTCCCCCACTGGTCGGGATGACGTTGCCCTTGTAGAGCTTCGTCTCCAGTTCACCCTCCGTGTCGGCGTCCTGCGAGATGAGACAGTACTTGGTGGCTTTCTGAGCGATCACATCCTTATCGGTGAGCTTGGTGACGGACTTCGAGTTGCAGTAGTATGGCTGAAGGATGGTTCCGAGCGGGACGGGATTTGCCGCTCGGTGTTCGAGCCACCGTTCGCCGGTCGAGCGTGACCGGCGGTGCCTAGTGTTCGATACGGCCGTTCCGGGCTGTATGCGAGAAAAAGAGGGAAAACGAAATTAACATGTGAGGTACGTACCCTCGCGAGTGGGATTGCTTACCCTTGAAGTAGGACGCGGCGTGCCGTACACGGAAACCAACGATTTAACGTTCGGCGTCGATTCCAGCTTGTGGATATCCTTATCGACGCTGCTCGATCGGCCGCGTGGTATCGGTGCGCCTTGCACGATCTCCGACACCAACCGCAACCGCTCCTCTTTGTCCCGCATCTTGTCCTCCATCTTGTTCTTCTCCTCCATCAGCTTCAGGTTGTGCTCGCGGCTCATCTTCTGCGATTCGACCGCAAACTTGGAGGTGAACTTTTTTCGCTGCCGCTCCTTTTCCAGCTCCTTCTGGCTGACCAGCTGCGTCTTCTGATTCAGCTCCGCGTGCAGCAAACGCACACGCTCCTCCAGCTGCCGGTTCCGACGGTTCAGATCGTCGATGGAGCTCTCGTGCACCACTATCTTATTCTCCAGCGCGGTAATCTTATGTTTGGTCTGCCCCACGACCGCCTTCAGCGAGGTGTTTTCCGTGCGCAGCGACAGATTCTCGCTCTCCATCTTGTGCAGGTTCATGCGGAAACGATTCATCCGCCCGTTCAGGTCTTCACCGAGCAGCCGGCGTTTCTGTATTCGCAGCTCCAGCACCTCGGTCAGTCGACGCACGAGCTCGTCGCTTTCTGGCGTGCCGAGCTTCATATCCGCCAGGAACGGCTCCAGACTGTACACCAGCCCCAGATCAAAGTCCATACGGTCGGCATGCGCTTCAGCCACCACGTGTGGCGTCAGAGCCTGCGGGTAGCGGTCGCCCATCTCGCCCACGGCTAATTTAAATAGCTGATTCGCCTTCCGGCGGCCGGGCGTGAGGCCCACGTCCACCTTCATCGGCGTGGGGCGCGCTATCTGCACCTCCTGCGTCATTTCGGCAAACTTCATCACCTGCGCCGTCTCGTCGTAATCCTCGGCGCGCGGATTCACGCACACGATCATGCGCACCTGACCCTCGCCGTCGAAGTAGTTCTTGAACAGGTGCGTAATCTTTGAGTCACGGTACGGCACCTTCTTGCCGCCGCTCGTCTGCTGGTTTTCGCGCAAAATTTCCATACACGTGCGCAGCGTCATCAGGCTGTTGTTGATGTTGCCTGCCTCGCGCAACCGCTGCCCGGTGTTGCCCGTCCGGTTCGTACGCTCGCTTCCGGCCAAATCCACCAACGACAGCTGGCTGACGGTGATGGCGTTGCGATCCTGCACCACGTGTTCGCCCTGCATGTCAACCGGCGCCTGAACCAAGCGTATCGTAAAGACGGAGTGCGATCGGCTTGATTCTGCGTTCAGGATCGTGTGGCCCATGCGCTTCCGCTTCTGACCTATTTGGAACAGCTCTAGCGCTTCCTCGACCGATTTCACCTCTATTTCCGTCACACCATGCACAAACATGTTGTGCTGGGCGTCTTCTCGGACCATTTTGCTTTGTAGTGTTCTGTAAAGAAAGTGAAAAACACATGAAACCAACCACTCCATCGGATCGGAACAAGCAACGTGCCGATTTCGACATACTTTTGAATAGTGGTTTCCTCCAGCAGATCGTACACACTGTTGTTATACACCTCCACGTAGTTGATGAACACGGCGTAGATGTTATCCTCCTCGATGCCACTAATCTCGGACGGCTCCACCGACGCCTGCGAAGCCACCTCATGATCCAAATCCTTCTTCCGCGAGGTTTTCGTCAGCTTGGCATTCAGCTCTGCCTGCCGTTCCAACAGTACCTCCGCCTCCGTCAGAATGTCAAACCCATTGAGCCGGTCCGATTTGAACGTGTACTTCTTCGCCTGATAGTCGGCAATCGTACGGAACAGCGCGTCCAGGCAGCGAGGCATAATGCCCCGGTGCTGCAGATCCCCGGTCATGGTGTACGTCTTGCCGCTCCCCGTAACGCCGTATGTGAAGAGCAGCCCATTGCGGCCGCGCACCAGCGACTCTACTAGCGGTTGCGCGACCGTCACGTACACCTCATGCTGCCGTACGATGTCGTCGAACACGCGCTTGAAGATGTACTGCGTGTCCTTCAGATTCGCCACTTTATAGTTGATGGCTATCTCCGGTGGTGTCAACACGACGGTATGCGGATCGGTGACGCGCAAACAGGTAAGATCGGATTCGCATGGCGGAGGCCGCACGCGGCAGTAAACCTGCACCGGATCTTTTCCCAAACTGTTGCCAGAAATGCCACGGCTTTTGATTACCGACCTCGGTGCCGACACCTTTAGCGGAGTTTTCTGACGCCTAAATCAGGGGAATCGAAAAAAGAAAATGAAAAAACACTCGAGGCGTTGCGGCTGGCTTTGCCTCGCACTTACATCGCCTTCATTTTCCAAGCACTGGTAACGCTGCAGTATGAGATAGATCGTTTTCATGTGAAAAAATTGGTGTCGGACGTGCACGCAACCTTCGGATAACGCGGAATAGGGAAATAACAGTGAAAATGCGTTGAAGCTATATCACGAAACGAAGGGCCACAGATACGGGAAAACAAAACAGGCTTCACTTGGTGCGAAAGTTCGTTACGTTCGAAATACAGCGTTGACGTACGTTATTTAATTGCCAGTGCCCAAGCAACCATATTGCAGTTGTCTGACGTATAATCGACTACTGTCTCCGTTGTTGTCGATAGGGGGCGCCACGTAATAAAAGCAGGAAAACATGTTCAAAATAAATCTTCTACAATACGATGTTGGAGAAGACCATGCAAAATAGTAAAAAAGGACAATACTTCCCGATACCGGTCAACACAGCTCATCACAGCTTTTAGACTGTCCACATATGTGACGAGGAGGCGTGGTAGATTGAGATGCTGTTATAAATTCGGCCAGCTCGACCGGGATACGCGGTACTTCTGCAGCAAACAGAGACCACAATGCTGTGTGAAAAAAAACTTTTATACAGCCATGATGAAGACGGAACTAAATTGCCGTGTAATTGCTGCTTACGATCTCTATGCAGATCAGCTGGAACTGTCAGTGGGTGAAGTACGCATCGCCAAAACGGTCGCGTGGCTGACGATCACGGTGTCCGAAACACGCGTTTTTTGTTTACCTCTTGTGAATTGTGTTTTTAGTGGTTAAAATCTTAAATATGTTGTAAATTGTGCATAATTTGTGGTTTCAAGTGAGGTTAAACTTTAGTTTGGTGGGCTAGCGTACAACACTGCATTTGCACGTGCTGTAAATGAAGGAGTACAGCCACGAGTCGAGTAATCTGGAGAAGTGTGGACTTGCCTTCGACCCTGCTGCAACGGTAAGTTTATTATACAGTTTTAATTTAATAACAATACTCCTGTAGGACAAACATTGTAAATGTGACGAAAAGTTTCGAATGCACAGGAAAATGCATACATACTCACGCAAATATTATCGATGGATGTACAATAGGCAATTCATTTTATTACTATATCAACTATAGGGCTTGCCATCATAGCGAAGAAAAATGTTACTTGAAATTTTTTTTAGATTCCGTTAAATACATAGTCCAATAGGAAATGGTGAATATGAGAAAGCTGACCGGGAAAATGATTAAAGAAAGCTGATCCAGCCGGCCGCGTTGCGAGCCCGCGTACAAGAGTGCAACATCCGCGACGTTACGAAACCTGCGGGAGGGTTTGAAACAACAAAAAAAAGCGCATTAATGCAACGGATTCCATGCCACCGAGGACCATTGCACTTACCTTTTCCTTGTCATCACAGACGACACCTTCTGAGCGTTTTGTACAGTATCTTGAATGTTGCTAAGGGAAGCCGACGATGTTTTGCTGTTGTGATCGTGCGGTTGAATCTTGTTGTTGCCAGATACCTTAAGAGTGGTATGTTCCAGTCCATTTTCACGCTGGAATGAAGCCGAGTTGATCTGCGACAAGTAGGTGAAGGTGTGTGCAAGAGAAATGGCAGCAAGTAATTTACAGATCGGCCAGCGCCATCCGCTTACTTACCGATGTGTCCATCGTGCTCTGTGCCATCGTCACCGCTGACTGTAGCGTGATGGAGGCGAGTGGGATTGCTTACCCTTGAAGTAGGACGCGGCGTGCCGTACACGGAAACCAACGATTTAACGTTCGGCGTCGATTCCAGCTTGTGGATATCCTTATCGACGCTGCTCGATCGGCCGCGTGGTATCGGTGCGCCTTGCACGATCTCCGACACCAACCGCAACCGCTCCTCTTTGTCCCGCATCTTGTCCTCCATCTTGTTCTTCTCCTCCATCCGCGAGTGGGATTGCTTACCCTTGAAGTAGGACGCGGCGTGCCGTACACGGAAACCAACGATTTAACGTTCGGCGTCGATTCCAGCTTGTGGATATCCTTATCGACGCTGCTCGATCGGCCGCGTGGTATCGGTGCGCCTTGCACGATCTCCGACACCAACCGCAACCGCTCCTCTTTGTCCCGCATCTTGTCCTCCATCTTGTTCTTCTCCTCCATCAGCTTCAGGTTGTGCTCGCGGCTCATCTTCTGCGATTCGACCGCAAACTTGGAGGTGAACTTTTTTCGCTGCCGCTCCTTTTCCAGCTCCTTCTGGCTGACCAGCTGCGTCTTCTGATTCAGCTCCGCCTGCAGCAAACGCACACGCTCCTCCAGCTGCCGGTTCCGACGGTTCAGATCGTCGATGGAGCTCTCGTGCACCACTATCTTATTCTCCAGCGCGGTAATCTTATGTTTGGTCTGCCCCACGACCGCCTTCAGCGAGGTGTTTTCCGTGCGCAGCGACAGATTCTCGCTCTCCATCTTGTGCAGGTTCATGCGGAAACGATTCATCCGCCCGTTCAGGTCTTCACCGAGCAGCCGGCGTTTCTGTATTCGCAGCTCCAGCACCTCGGTCAGTCGACGCACGAGCTCGTCGCTTTCTGGCGTGCCGAGCTTCATATCCGCCAGGAACGGCTCCAGACTGTACACCAGCCCCAGATCAAAGTCCATACGGTCGGCATGCGCTTCAGCCACCACGTGTGGCGTCAGAGCCTGCGGGTAGCGGTCGCCCATCTCGCCCACGGCTAATTTAAATAGCTGATTCGCCTTCCGGCGGCCGGGCGTGAGGCCCACGTCCACCTTCATCGGCGTGGGGCGCGCTATCTGCACCTCCTGCGTCATTTCGGCAAACTTCATCACCTGCGCCGTCTCGTCGTAATCCTCGGCGCGCGGATTCACGCACACGATCATACGCACCTGACCCTCGCCGTCGAAGTAGTTCTTGAACAGGTGCGTAATCTTTGAGTCACGGTACGGCACCTTCTTGCCGCCGCTCGTCTGCTGGTTTTCGCGCAAAATTTCCATACACGTGCGCAGCGTCATCAGGCTGTTGTTGATGTTGCCTGCCTCGCGCAACCGCTGCCCGGTGTTGCCCGTCCGGTTCGTACGCTCGCTTCCGGCCAAATCCACCAACGACAGCTGGCTGACGGTGATGGCGTTGCGATCCTGCACCACGTGTTCGCCCTGCATGTCAACCGGCGCCTGAACCAAGCGTATCGTAAAGACGGAGTGCGATCGGCTTGATTCTGCGTTCAGGATCGTGTGGCCCATGCGCTTCCGCTTCTGACCTATTTGGAACAGCTCTAGCGCTTCCTCGACCGATTTCACCTCTATTTCCGTCACACCATGCACAAACATGTTGTGCTGGGCGTCTTCTCGGACCATTTTGCTTTGTAGTGTTCTGTAAAGAAAGTGAAAAACACATGAAACCAACCACTCCATCGGATCGGAACAAGCAACGTGCCGATTTCGACATACTTTTGAATAGTGGTTTCCTCCAGCAGATCGTACACACTGTTGTTATACACCTCCACGTAGTTGATGAACACGGCGTAGATGTTATCCTCCTCGATGCCACTAATCTCGGACGGCTCCACCGACGCCTGCGAAGCCACCTCATGATCCAAATCCTTCTTCCGCGAGGTTTTCGTCAGCTTGGCATTCAGCTCTGCCTGCCGTTCCAACAGTACCTCCGCCTCCGTCAGAATGTCAAACCCATTGAGCCGGTCCGATTTGAACGTGTACTTCTTCGCCTGATAGTCGGCAATCGTACGGAACAGCGCGTCCAGGCAGCGAGGCATAATGCCCCGGTGCTGCAGATCCCCGGTCATGGTGTACGTCTTGCCGCTCCCCGTAACGCCGTATGTGAAGAGCAGCCCATTGCGGCCGCGCACCAGCGACTCTACTAGCGGTTGCGCGACCGTCACGTACACCTCATGCTGCCGTACGATGTCGTCGAACACGCGCTTGAAGATGTACTGCGTGTCCTTCAGATTCGCCACCTTATAGTTGATGGCTATCTCCGGTGGTGTCAACACGACGGTATGCGGATCGGTGACGCGCAAACAGGTAAGATCGGATTCGCATGGCGGAGGCCGCACGCGGCAGTAAACCTGCACCGGATCTTTTCCCAAACTGTTGCCAGAAATGCCACGGCTTTTGATTACCGACCTCGGTGCCGACACCTTTAGCGGAGTTTTCTGACGCCTAAATCAGGGGAATCGAAAAAAGAAAATGAAAAAACACTCGAGGCGTTGCGGCTGGCTTTGCCTCGCACTTACATCGCCTTCATTTTCCAAGCACTGGTAACGCTGCAGTATGAGATAGATCGTTTTCATGTGAAAAAATTGGTGTCGGACGTGCACGCAACCTTCGGATAACGCGGAATAGGGAAATAAAAGTGAAAATGCGTTGAAGCTATATCACGAAACGAAGGGCCACAGATACGGGAAAACAAAACAGGCTTCACTTGGTGCGAAAGTTCGTTACGTTCGAAATACAGCGTTGACGTACGTTATTTAATTGCCAGTGCCCAAGCAACCATATTGCAGTTGTCTGACGTATAATCGACTACTGTCTCCGTTGTTGTCGATAGGGGGCGCCACGTAATAAAAGCAGGAAAACATGTTCAAAATAAATCTTCTACAATACGATGTTGGAGAAGACCATGCAAAATAGTAAAAAAGGACAATACTTCCCGATACCGGTCAACACAGCTCATCACAGCTTTTAGACTGTCCACATATGTGACGAGGAGGCGTGGTAGATTGAGATGCTGTTATAAATTCGGCCAGCTCGACCGGGATACGCGGTACTTCTGCAGCAAACAGAGACCACAATGCTGTGTGAAAAAAAACTTTTATACAGCCATGATGAAGACGGAACTAAATTGCCGTGTAATTGCTGCTTACGATCTCTATGCAGATCAACTGGAACTGTCAGTGGGTGAAGTACGCATCGCCAAAACGGTCGCGTGGCTGACGATCACGGTGTCCGAAACACGCGTTTTTTGTTTACCTCTTGTGAATTGTGTTTTTAGTGGTTAAAATCTTAAATATGTTGTAAATTGTGCATAATTTGTGGTTTCAAGTGAGGTTAAACTTTAGTTTGGTGGGCTAGCGTACAACACTGCATTTGCACGTGCTGTAAATGAAGGAGTACAGCCACGAGTCGAGTAATCTGGAGAAGTGTGGAATTGCCTTCGACCCTGCTGCAACGGTAAGTTTATTATACAGTTTTAAATTAATAACAATACTCCAGACACACACACACACACACACAAACACACAAACACATACATACTATATTAAGCGAGGCAAAACAGGACACAAAAAGCTTTGTGTTTGAGCAACTACGTTTGAGTCTTTATTAAAAAACACACTCACACAGCAATAACGACAATTTAATAGCAATCTCTTTTTAACAAAAACACGGAATACATTTCAAGACCCATGCTAGATGGCGAGTAAATAAAAGTAGGTAAAGAAGGCGTAAGAAAACGATATGGAAACAGAAGGACAAGAGAACACGAGAAGCAAAAGCCATCGAGATAAAGATAGCTTAGTGCAACAACAACCGCAACAACAACAAACACACAACAAGTCCATAACGTGTAAAGCAAATCAGAGAACTAACACAACATCAGCAACAAAATCAACAGCGCATAATGCCTTTGTTTGAACGCGAACGCAATTCACGAAACAAAACAAACCCAAAAAGAAACAACAAAGGAACACAGACACCCACAAACAAATAAAGTTACTGCTAATGAACTGATTTATACTACTTTACTTCTTTGATTGATGGCCTCATTACAAGCACCTCGCCCGCGTTACGTGGCATATCACAGAGGGGCACAGCGGTATTAGGACCGCTGTGATGAATTATTCTCCGCTGAAGTTCGGTGAGGTCCTACAGTTCGTCCACACTTGCAACTAGCCGCCTTCGTCATCTGTAATCGTTTCCGTTTCCGCAAGGATAACAAACACTTGCTTGCCTGCGGATGTTTACTATTGCCCCACCCAACCTCCACGCCCGAGGCTGAAGAAAAAGGATTAACGATGGCAGGGTCCACCTCCCCTTCCGCTCGTACGTCATCGCTATTTCCATACCAGGACGCATTGGCAGGGGAAGAATTATTGTAGTAAATAGTGTGAAGCTACAAGTAAAACGCCACACAAAGCTCACCAAACGGGTACCAGCTTTAAATGTGACATGGACTTTGTGCTTTATCCGCTGGATGTGCAGCGATGTCCTGTTGATTTCAGTAGCTGTATGTGTAACAGTGTTTGTTGTTGTTGCAGTTGGGACAAAACAAGCTTCTCGTTTACTAAATGCAGCTGTTCTCACTTCTTCTTTCAGACAAGTACCCTGTTAAAGATCTACGGTTCCGGTGGAGAACGGAAAACGCGCTGTCTTTCCCAAACGACTTTGGAACAGCGTTTGCACCCAATTAGTTTCTGCCAACATAGCTAGACTAGAGCACACCTTGCTGCCCGTTTCTTGACCTTCTCCCACATCCTTCGCCTTTATCCTTCGTGCGGATGAGGATAGACTTTCGGTTTCAATTAACCTAATGGCGTCCACCGCGCACCGTTCTCGTTGCAGTTTGATATGGTTGTTCGAACTGTGGCTCCCTGCGAGGACGGCCTCTTCCAATTATCAATATCAGCAGGGCATCGAGTACGATAAAAACGTGAAACCAGGTAATGCTCGGCTCACCCGTCACATTTCCATATGCCTACGACAATCACTTGCATGCCCTTTCGTGACAGGCACGCTCACAGATGTATCCGTATCGCTGTACATCAACCGTATATCAGGCGTGGATGAAAATAAAGAAGTGAGCAGCGCAAAGCACAAACTGCCAAGCCAGATGCTCACGTCAGTTCTATTTGCAGGAAATCTCCTTCGATGTCTTCCTGCAGATCACGTGGGAGGACCTCCGGATACAGCCCGTCCTGGCCAACATGGTCGGCGAGTACGTGGAACTGACCAAGGCCGACCGTGACATGATCTGGGTACCGGATCTGTACATCCGACAGCTGCGAGAGATGAAAATGTTGACCCTGTTCGAAGAGATATCCAGTCTGCGATTGTACGAAAACAGCACCATCAGCTTGAGCATAGGGTAGGTAGGGGCCGAGAAGCAGCGGGCGCAGGGTACGGTTCCACATCGGCCATAAACATCGTTTCGCTCATTTTCAGAGCCACCATCATCATCAAATGTGACATGGACTTTGTGCTTTATCCGCTGGATGTGCAGCGATGTCCTGTTGATTTCAGTAGCTGTATGTGTAACAGTGTCGACCGGACACCTGCGTTCGAACGGTCGGGTCGGGACATACTTCCGTGTACGCTCCTCCGTTGTTCGAGTTCTGTGTAGTGTACAGCATGAAGTGAAGCATGAGTTGGACCCAAAGCATACTGAGACTATGCGTTGCATTTACATAGCGAGGTACAGCGTTTGCACCCAATTAGTTTCTGCCAACATAGCTAGACTAGAGCACACCTTGCTGCCCGTTTCTTGACCTTCTCCCAGCACACTTGGCATCCAAGCATGCCACCGCTTCGACACGTGCAGTGACGCGAGCTTTCGGTGAACAATAGGAAAGGAAAAGTTTTATCGATTCCTACCGGAGCCCGATGGCGTCGCTGACAGTGGATCGGGTGCTACTACAGTGAACGTTCGCTCCCACAAGCTGGCCGAGGATCGACCGGACACCTGCGTTCGAACGGTCGGGTCGGGACATACTTCCGTGTACGCTCCTCCGTTGTTCGAGTTCTGTGTAGTGTACAGCATGAAGTGAAGCATGAGTTGGACCCAAAGCATACTGAGACTATGCGTTGCATTTACATAGCGAGGTACAGCGTTTGCACCCAATTAGTTTCTGCCAACATAGCTAGACTAGAGCACACCTTGCTGCCCGTTTCTTGACCTTCTCCCAGCGTGTGCTACATACACCGAGCGAAAACACAACGAAAAAAAAACAAAAAAAGTAATGATATCGTTGCGTGTCATCGTTTCATTTCTACTACCTTTTACCTGGTGGTGTGTGTCGTCTTACAAGGCTCCGGCGTCAGGAGACCCGCACCCGCAAAAGGGGGCGTGTGAACAACTACCTTCGGGTTTGGCCGTCCTCCCAGAAGGCTAGAAGCTGCTGCCAGTGCTAGCCCCCTCCGCCGGCGCTAAGACTGCTTGGCTTTCAAGTTTATGAGCTCGCTATTATTGATTAAATTAAAGCGAATAAAAAAAGCCCGCGGGCACACGAATATTCATAACGGCTTCAATGAATGGAGCCGAGCACACTACTTTCGTAACACGCACCTTCTCCCCGCATTAGACGGCGGCCGAAAGGTTCTGGTGGTGTGTTCTTCACAGTTGCGGATCTGAATTCATCGATTGTGCAACGCGCGCGTATCAAGCCAGCGGGCGAGAAAAGTTTGCCAGTGCGTAGTTTCACCTACGCGAGCAGCACGAACGCCCGTGTGGCGTCCTTTGTAGCGTGCTTTCGTCGTACAAACGTCAGTATCATATTTAAATCCGCGTAGGCCAGTGCGCGCTCGAGTGGCGTCGGTTGTGTCGTACTTGTGGCTATTCGAATACGGCAGCACACTTGGCATCCAAGCATGCCACCGCTTCGACACGTGCAGTGACGCGAGCTTTCGGTGAACAATAGGAAAGGAAAA
>KZ070249.1:3077-17069 GCA_002091845.1 Anopheles cracens
CCGAAGGCCGACGAGTGTGCAAGCTCAACGGCAATAATAATGATTAATTATGACCACTGTCGCACAACTAACGATTTTGTGGTATGCCGGACGGTCGTTCCATTGCTACCCGGTGGGTTCTGTGGCAGCAGTGGCAGCGGGTTTGAGGCTTTCGTGCGCTCCACATCCACCACCCAACCTCAACCCAGTCCCGACGACTTCCTGCCAGCCGGGAGGTTCACATTTCCGCGTGTGTTTTTTCACTTGATTCGCTTCCACGGCGGGTTGTTGTGGTTCGTTGCAGCATTCAGCACAAATCCGACTGCGAAACATAAAAACGGAACATCCCCGGGCACGGGCAAAATATAGTACACGACCTGGTTTCACACTGGCTGGCTTCACCCGCGTCACTTGAGCCGCGATAGGCGCGTGAAAAGGTGGTTGCTTACACGTCAATTCCCCCGTCAGTTGGAATGGGGAAGCAAATTTGTTTGGCACACTTTTATTTTATGGAATGGGATTTACTTTCGGCTTATCAGTGGGAGGTGGAGAATCATCAATAAACTAGCAAGAGTTAACCGTTGGTTGACTGATCAGTTGCTTTTCTTAAGCACTAATTCGGACATGCTGCTTAGACTGTTTTTATTTCTGTGTGAATTGTTTCTGCTTTTATCTTAACATATGGCATTATGCATTTATCATACGCTTTGCGGCATATCATAGCTTCATTCATTTTCATTTCATTCATTTTTCATTTATTCCATTTCCTTAATTTTTAGCATTGCTTGACCAATTAAGCGATTTGTTTCTACCTTCAAATATTTTCTGTGTTATTTTTAGCATCTTCTTTCTTCTTTTTCTTTTTTCATTTTCCTTTATCCTTTATTCTTCTTTTCGTTTTCATTTCTTTCTCTGTTCGTTGTTTCTTTGTAATCAAACTTTCTGTTAAGCTTTTCTATTTCTTCGTTTATTACTGATCAGCTCTCAGCCAATTTCGTTATAGTCATAGTTTTGCAGTTAATTTTGTTTTATTGCTTGATTCATGTTACGTTTTTTTTAGTTTTGGTTTGGTTTGTACAAGTTTGTCTTATGAAGAAAAATGGTGGTGGTTCGTTTTCATAATTCCTATTGGAATTGGTTTGTATTAGCTTGGAATTTGCTCAGTATGAAATTGAACTCAACTCTGTATGAAATGAAAGTCCTTCGACCGGAGGGCATACTTCAGAGAAGCAATAAGTCAAGTATTTCATCTATTTGCCAAATTGCATATCATCAACTGTGTGCTCCGGAGCCCATGTTTCCATGTGCAGTCAAATGCACTGAACGTTCCTGTATTCAGACCATGATGTTCGCCTCTCATACGGTCTGCATGTTTCTCTCCCAAGTATCATTCCGCTTAAAAGCTCTATAAACAACAGAAGAAGTTTAAAAGTACATTCTCCTGCAAAATAATACATAACGGCAGGCAAAAACACCACGAGCTAAATCTACAGTTTCCGTCGATTGTCGGCAGATGGCGCTGCACGTGGCTGATTATAAGAGTCGAGAACACAGCATCCGCGTGCCTCGACGGCAGACCGAGAGAACTTTGGTGCAGCGACGCAAAGACCGCCCGAAATCACATGGCACAACCAGTGGATCATGCTGATCCACCACGGCGACCCACCCGATGGCCCGATGGCTGCAAGAAGAGAAACTGAAAGCACGCCGCGTCTTTCACCGTCGGAGAATCAAAGACACTCAGTGCAGTGCAGTGCGCCGGGACAGTAGTCATAAAAATACTACAACCCTTGTGTGAGTGAGCACCGGCCCCTCCGTACGTCTTCGAACCGGTTGGCGAAATCATATTCCAATATTTATTCACCGACGTTCTTTTTTCTCGTTGTTTCGGTGGCAGGTTTCTAAGCCAGCCAGGATTGCCGGCTGACTGGAATTTGTTGTCGCAGGTGACGTGAGGCGAAAGTGACGATCGTAAAAGGATTTGCGCGACTGTTCCGTGCGAACAGGCGCAATGAAGATTCGTTGCACAACTTGCCAGGCGATGCATTCCGTGGTTGCTTACACGTCAATTCCCCCGTCAGTTGGAATGGGGAAGCAAATTTGTTTGGCACACTTTTATTTTATGGAATGGAATTCACTTTCGGCTTATCAGTGGGAGGTGGAGAATCATCAATAAACTAGCAAGAGTTAACCGTTGGTTGACTGATCAGTTGCTTTTCTTAAGCACTAATTCGGACATGCTGCTTAGACTGTTTTTATTTCTGTGTGAATTGTTTCTGCTTTTATCTTAACATATGGCATTATGCATTTATCATACGCTTTGCGGCATATCATAGCTTCATTCATTTTCATTTCATTCATTTTTCATTTATTCCATTTCCTTAATTTTTAGCATTGCTTGACCAATTAAGCGATTTGTTTCTACCTTCAAATATTTTCTGTGTTATTTTTAGCATCTTCTTTCTTCTTTTTCTTTTTTCATTTTCCTTTATCCTTTATTCTTCTTTTCGTTTTCATTTCTTTCTCTGTTCGTTGTTTCTTTGTAATCAAACTTTCTGTTAAGCTTTTCTATTTCTTCGTTTATTACTGATCAGCTCTCAGCCAATTTCGTTATAGTCATAGTTTTGCAGTTAATTTTGTTTTATTGCTTGATTCATGTTACGTTTTTTTTAGTTTTGGTTTGGTTTGTACAAGTTTGTCTTATGAAGAAAAATGGTGGTGGTTCGTTTTCATAATTCCTATTGGAATTGGTTTGTATTAGCTTGGAATTTGCTCAGTATGAAATTGAACTCAACTCTGTATGAAATGAAAGTCCTTCGACCGGAGGGCATACTTCAGAGAAGCAATAAGTCAAGTATTTCATCTATTTGCCAAATTGCATATCATCAACTGTGTGCTCCGGAGCCCATGTTTCCATGTGCAGTCAAATGCACTGAACTGTCGTGATCTTCGGACCATCAATGCATTCAATGCAAATTCATTAAGACTTAAAAATCGAATCAGATCATTGCAACACCATCGAACCGTTCCATAGAATCTCGAAAAATTCAGAAAAAAGGAAAAATGTAGATAAAACTACTAAAAACTCCATTAAAGCATGAACAACAAGCAACGTACATACACTTGGTTGGATGTCTAATTCGTCGTTAAAACGAAAGAACATAGTAGCAATGCATTTCTCCACCTTTGAGCATAAAGCTTTACATCAAACTTTCAAGAAAAGCAACAGCCAGACCACGGAGCCGCACACGTCAAGCACGATTCTAAATGAGTATGTTGCTGCCCACACGTTCACAGCACACATCAAAGCCCGAACACGTTCCAAATCGATTATGCCGTTCCAGGTATCGTATCGAACAGTGGAAAACAAACGAACACACGGTCTCCCTATTATAAATTTAGTTAAATGGGGTATTGTTAAAGCAGTTTGTAAAACCATTGTCTCTTTCTATCATTTAACTCATTTCTTTATGAAATTATATTTGTTTTGCAAAAAAAGTGTGTCAATCTTTGATGATTCTAATATCTTTGATGGTTTACACATATTCCGAGATTCATACATCTTTGGAATTCGTACTTAAAGATTAATAGGTTTCTTGAAATTCATATTTCTTTGGAGATTCATGAAACTTAAATTAAAAAAGTGCGTTTACTAATTCAGCGATGATCCAATGGAATGACCGAAGACAGAGAGTAGGATTTGTTACAAACTTGCTAACTTACTCACCTGTTTCGAGGGCGATTTGCAACGTTTAGCTACTTTTGATAAATGTTGATTGAATTTTGAAATATAACTATGGACCTTTAGATACAACATTTACGAAATTCTTAAGATCATAAAGAATTTATAAATTTTTAAAGATCAATAAATACCACAGAGATGTGTGGTTTTTCCATTATTGATTGATTTTCAAACATTCTTGAACCTGTCGTGATCTTCGGACCATCAATGCATTCAATGCAAATTCATTAAGACTTAAAAATCGAATCAGATCATTGCAACACCATTGAACCGTTCCATAGAATCTCGAAAAACTCAGAAAAAAAGGAAAAATATAGATAAAACTACTAAAAACTCCATTAAAGCATGAACAACAAGCAACGTACATACACTTGGTTGGATGTCTAATTCGTCGTTAAAACGAAAGAACATAGTAGCAATGCATTTCTCCACCTTTGAGCATAAAGCTTTACATCAAACTTTCAAGAAAAGCAACAGCCAGACCACGGAGCCGCACACGTCAAGCACGATTCTAAATGAGTATGTTGCTGCCCACACGTTCACAGCACACATCAAAGCCCGAACACGTTCCAAATCGATTATGCCGTTCCAGGCGTTTGCCACTAGAGGGCGCCACGGATCGTGAGTTGGTGTGCCGCGTTCGTAGAGAGAAACACTAACGCAACGGGAGTTTTAAGACATGCTTTTTCGAAAATTAAAACAGAATTAAAGCAACTTAGGCTTGAGTGACTCGGATACTGCTGCCCGGTGACTCGTCCGTATGCCAGCTGGACCGAGAAAGCTAACGGCAAAGCTGATCCGGTCGGCGGGCAGGGGACCAAGTTCCGCAAACAGGATTAACAGGCGGAGGCGGATGCAGTTGCATTTAATTGCAATTATTGTACGTTCTGCTCTTCTGTTGCGCCTGCAGCATTTGGTGAGTGTGCGAGTGAGTGTGTATGTGTGTGTGTCGGTGTCTTTGTACGGCTTTTGCGGTGCAGCTTGTATCCGGTGTCAGTTTGAATGTCCGTGCTCGCTTTGTACTCGGCGTGACTGTCTCATTTGGTCTGTGTTGGTTGGCGTCTTATGTCAAGCGGTTCGTGTCTCTCCCACCCGGAACTTTCATCCCGACCAGTGCACACAAAGTCGCATCCGATTTGGTGCCTTTTATCTTTTCAATGCTCACTGCGTTTCTTACTTTTTTTATTCGCAGTGGCCACACAGCTCCTTTTCTCCCGGAGTGCAATTTGCACTGGTACCGGATTGCCGGACGATGTGACAGCTGGACAGCTGGACGTGAGTATCCGCTTCTTGGGACATCTCAGCCAAGAAGCAGCAAATCCTTGACGGGTTCGAAGCGCCAAAGCTCAAAGAACAATCGATATTCAATTACTGCTCCACTCCGAAGCAAGCGGCGTGGAAAACGTTGTAAGAAAAGCATTAATTAAATCGTTCGTTTAATTAATCTTTCTCGCGCGCTCGCTCTTTCTCATGCTGTTTCGGTTTGCTCTTCCCATATTTGCATCGTGCGTTGGGAAATCGCGTTCCGCCACCGCTCACCCACCTGCCACAACCCGCGGGATCTACTGGCCGCTGGAGCTTCGTCGTTCCGCGCCGGGTGCCGCGGAACCGGAAAAGCGTGACAGCGACGACGACAGTGCCGACGGGGACAGCGCCGATCCGAACAGGCCACCGCCCGGCCGGCTGGCGCTCAGGTCGTGGATGGCCATGAGGATGCGGCGCCGCGCGCCGAGCGGTTTGATGTCCAGATTGAGCAGATCCTGGTCGGTGAGCGTCTGGAACACGGTCATGTCGATCTCGCCGTTGATGAAGTTCTTGATGTAGTGCTCCAGCCCCAGCCCGGTCAGGATGGCCGTGACGTCGTTGTACTGGGACATCTGCTCGCGCTGATGTCTCGGAGTCACCTCGATCATGGTGGTCGTCATGTTGTGGCGCGAATCATTCACCCCGCTGCTGGAGCTGCTCGTGCTGGTGTTTGCACCGCCTCCTCCTCCACCACCACCGCCTCCTCCCCCACCACTGCTCGAGCTACTGGTGTTGGCCCAGCTGAGATCGCAGCCCTCGAGCGGGGCCGGAGACGACTGGCTTAGCCCCAGTCCCTGCCAGGACAGTGTCGGTGTGCGAACTTCACCCTGCTGTGGCGACATGTGCATCGCTTTGTAGCCGGCCACGACACGCGGGTCAAGATTGAACAGGAACGTATCGTTCAGCGAGTTCTGGAATAGTTGCATTGGAGAAGCAGCGATTAGTAGTTTACAGTGAATGTCACAAATTCTTAAAATGTACTCAAAAGAAGTTTAGTGGTTGAGTTTGATAAATAACAGCAGTCCCTTCGGCTTCTACCATTTGGGGGTTTTAATGTAGGGACGAAACGTATACAGTACCTTCTGATCGAACGCTAGTGGCGTTCGTTGCTCCAAATCCGCCTGATAGTGAGGACTCTCGGGTGTGCAGACGCTCAGCCGGCACCGGTTCAGCCCGCTCGTCCCGGACACGCTCGGACTCTGGTGATCGGGCGAGCTATTAAGCAGCGAATTCGACGAACCGGCCGACACCGAGCCCCCGCCGCTGGAAGAGTTCGCCTGGAACTGCTGATCCAGCGAGTTGCTGGAACAGTTCAAACTTTGATAACCGCTCGAGTGGATGTCATTGTGGCTGCTGTTCTGGCTAACCGTGAGGCTCGTGGTCAGACTAGTCGCGCTCGAGCCGCTACCGTTGGTGTGGAGCTGGTGCTGCTGCTGGTTGGTGCGTTGATGGTGCGAATGATGCGAGTGATGATGGTGTGGCTGTTGATGATGCAGGAAGGACGATCCGGCCCCAGGCACGGACAGCAGGTGCGAAGCGGACAGATGGCCCGGCTTAGCCGCGTACGTACGTTCCAGTCCGGGTGGAAGCGACAGCGGTAGCAGCTGATGGTGGCCGGTTGCCGTCGTCGTCGGGGTTAGCTTGCCCGGACCGTGCACGTGGAAGTTCTGGAACTGGCCGCGCATATGGCTGTATGCGAACTCCGTCGACGGCAGGGAGACCGCTGCGGCAGCGGCGGCGGCGGCCGCTGCAGCAGCCGCCGAGGTCGGCGATGGCCATCCCACGAAGGGCAGTGGATTGATGGGTGAGAGTGGCGAGAAGGGGGGTGCGATCGGTCCGGCCAGCAGGGCCGAGATATTCTGCGACGTCTGCTGGGCGTGCTCGTTCGGACCGAAGTAGGTGCGCGGAATCTCGGCCACCACGCGTGGACCCGTCGCTTTGAGCAGCTGGTGACGCGCCTCGTAGATGTTGGCGATGAACTTCTCGATACCCTTGATCACGATGCAGAGCGTGCTCTGGCGCGACTTTTGGCGCACGGAGATGAACACGTCGTGCGCCAGCATCAGCTTGCTGATTTCGTCCGAGTCGACCGTGTTGTCGGGGTAGTCGAAGATGAGCGCGATCGGTAGACTTCCCTGCGGAGTGGACGGAAATTGGCATCAGTTGCGCCTATCGATGCACTCCCTTATGTCTGGGGAATTCTCTCGGAACTTACAATCAACTGCTGCCTTGCTAGATACACTCCATTGATGGAGCCAGTTATGGTCACCTGGGAGCGCTTGATTGGCTTAATGTTCACATCGTTCGCATCCGGGAACATTATCTGCGAACGGACAAAGAGCATGCATTACAGTCTCTTGCTGTGAGTAAACAGCTTGATTGGACATTAACCTGTGTACCGGTTCGATTCATAATTTCCCGCAAATTGCTCGAAGCTCGTCCGAGCACGATCTGATGATGTTGGGTCGAGATTTCTAGCTGCATCTGTACCGGTATTTGACTCTAGAAATTAAAAAAAAAACAATTGAGCAATATGAAATCGTTATTTGAGTGTTTCGAACTTGTCTTCCCAAGAACTGAAAACGGGCGTCTGAACTGAAGAACTAAAGTGTCGGGCAGAATATTTCTTCCCATACTCACCGCCATGTTCTCGCACATCAGATCCATCAAACGCCTGGTCGCTTCCTTCACCATCCGCTCCTCCTTCTCCGAACCCTTCACCAGTACCAGCGACGAGTGGAGCTTCGGTCGGGTGGAGAAAATAACCTGCACTCCGAACTCCGCCTCCACCTCCTTCACGTACGGCGTGTCGTTATCCGGTGGTGTCTTGCCCGGCGCCAGGATCGGCAACTCGAACGAGATCAACAGTGGCGTGGAGTTCCGCACCAACGAACGGGCCCGCTCCACACCCTCGATGCTACCGCACATGGACACCTGGTTGCTCTTCTCGGTCGGATTCGAACGGTTCGAGTCCGGGAAGTGGATATGCGTTGCCGTCTCCTCCATGATCTTCTTGATGTTGTTACCACCGCGCCCGATGATGAACGAGTGATCCGTGTACGAAACGTCCATCTTCATGATCACGCGGCTACCCTGGAAGTTGTCGGAGAGTTCAGGGAGACGATGTTAGTGGGGCGGGCTAGGCCAGACCTTGTTCGATGGATCCGACTCACCCTAGAATCGAGCCGTGACATGACTTTATCCTTCGCCCGCAGAACGTCCGCCATCTTGCCCACGATCCGTATGTGCGGATCCTTCTTCGTCTTCGCGCCAATCTTCAACCGGCAGGGCCAGCTAACATAGGTGGTGGTCTCCTTCATGATCTGCGTTGGGGTGAGATGAATAATTGATACATTTCCTTCGTGACACATATTTAAAACTATGACTACTGCGGAACCCATTACAGACAGCTGCACCAACTCTACCAGAACTTCCACTAATCTTTCGATCCGAGAACGTCTTCTGGGCGTACAAACAAAACCATTTGAGACCGGTTTTCATACACTAGCACTAGCATCGGCTTATAATACAAGTTTTATCGTGTTCTTTTGTTTGCGACGGGCTGAAGAAACACTAGTTTTCACTATTCGCAGACGAAGTTTTTCAAACACCGGTAGAATCACAACAAAAACGAACAGCTGACATGACTTTGACAGTTACGTAAAAAACGTAAACAAACCGTTCATGGCTAACGTGATGATCGGTTTGGAAAATCATATTTTGTGATAGATTTAACCTGATGTTCGGATTTCATTGATTGATGGTGCTAAATTTGAGATGCGTCAAAAACACATCTTCATTGAAATAGTGCGGAAATAGTGTGATCGCTTCTATATGCTTCTATATGTCACCTAGGTCAATTTTTCCCGCGGAGCTACTACAAAAAAATGCTGGGACCAGCCCGAAACACTGCCTCGCGGGGTACGTTCTTCTTTATCAGGGATCAAAATTGGATTTTTTTTCACTGTCCCTGGTCTTGGCGAGGGAGAGTGATGATGATGTCTGTCGGTCTGTCTGTCGTTACGCGTCGCTATTCGTCGCTCAGGTGTCCATCAAACTCCAGTGGTCAAATTCATCAAAAAGAAACGCAGCGCTGTGCGCACTTCGTTCGTCCACCGTTCCTGTGGGGGCGAGAGGAGTTACCGGAAGTGGGTGTACCGGAAATTAAAAAAACACGTTATTTAAAAAGGATGATCTTAATTTCTCTAATGTAAAAGGTAGCTGATTGATGCAATCCTCATTAAGTTGGTTGCTTGACGTATATTTGTATCCTTCATTTTTCAGTTATTGAATCTTGAAACCTGATAACGAAGTTAGCTACAAATTGAATAAACTGAATGGTTTATTATCACAAAAGTCATCGACTTGTGAATGATCATACCGCCGATAATCTCGGCTAAGGCTCGCATACACCCTCACACGCTAGCGACATCCTTCGCAGAACGAGATATTTAACACACACACACACTTACACGGGGCAGGTACGCAGTCACTCAATCACTTCGGTGGCGTATCTCAATTTGGGATGACCACCATTTTTTTCTTGTACGCTCTCTTCTAATCACAGCACACTGTCTCTATCGTTGTCTTGCTCCTCTTCGTGTCTCGCCGGCTCGTATCACGTGCTTCACAAACGTAGTAGGCGCTTACTTTCTTAATTCCAAGCGTTCGTTGTTGGCGGAGGTAAAATCACGCTCCAAAATGTCGCTCAGAACAACTGCACCTTTCGTGCGTCCCTTCACTGTGTGTCGTCTCTAGGTATGCTGCTACGTAGAGTGTTCTACGAAGAAGCACTTGCTATTCACGGGCCGCTGTGTAAAAACTACTTGCGTTCGCTAACTTTTCTAACTAACTATAGTGGGCAATCGATCGTTTCTCTTCTGACATTGCGATCGCACCGGTGATCTGTTTTGTACTGAGTTGCGAACTTTTTGTTGCTTCATCTGGCAGTGTCGAGTGATCGCATAGAAAATGGGTGATGCTGTTAAACGTGCAATGGTGTTGAGTCGTTGATGCCATGTTTTAGGGTAACATTTGTTTCATTACGAATATAAAAAAACAAGAATGCAAAACAGAAATAGGCACATAATAGTCCATTGACTGATGTATTGGCATTGCATTTTAAAATTAAAAAAAAAACAATTGATAATCACGATTTTTTTCAAAATGGTAGACGCTAGATATAGTATAGTTCTTTATATTTAGAATAGTTCTTTCCAGAACTTTAAAGGAAGATCCTTCTCCCAGTGAAATGAGAATCATTTTTATAAGATGTCTAATGCTTTCAACAAAATAAATTGTCTGAAATTAGCAAAATAAATTTTCTTAAGTAGAATTGTTCGAAAAATTACCAGTAAATACTTCATATTAGATTTTAAAGCAAAAAATCATCAAAATCACAGTGAAAGGTCATTTTTTACCTATATAGGTAGAGTATTATTCTGTAATTCAAGTATCTTTTCTTAATGGAAACTAGTAATGGAAATACTTTTAAAACTTTATTAAGATTATAATACTTATTCTCATGAAGTATTCCTAACACGGTCATTGCTAGGCATGATTCATCTCAGTTAAAAATGTGTTGATGTTTCACCTCACGGGTCAAATTCCTCTTTCCAAAACACTTAATTACTCATCCAAAATTTACCGAAATACACACTAACACCCTAGATCGTTGACCTATGCGCTAGAGCATTGACCTAGGCCAATCTTCAGCGTAGTAGAAAAACAAACTATCGTACACACACCAACACAACTACTAACAAGGCTGCCAAAAACAGCTTAGTAATCGTGTGATGCTCACAGTGCCAGAGTTAGTACTTTGGTCTACTTGATCATACCGCCGATAATCTCGGCTAAGGCTCGCATACACCCTCACACGCTAGCGACATCCTTCGCAGAACGAGATATTTAACACACACACACACTTACACGGGGCAGGTACGCAGTCACTCAATCACTTCGGTGGCGTATCTCAATTTGGGATGACCACCATTTTTTTCTTGTACGCTCTCTTCTAATCACAGCACACTGTCTCTATCGTTGTCTTGCTCCTCTTCGTGTCTCGCCGGCTCGTATCACGTGCTTCACAAACGTAGTAGGCGCTTACTTTCTTAATTCCAAGCGTTCGTTGTTGGCGGAGGTAAAATCACGCTCCAAAATGTCGCTCAGAACAACTGCACCTCTCGTGCGTCCCTTCACTGTGTGTCGTCTCTAGGTATGCTGCTACGTAGAGTGTTCTACGAAGAAGCACTTGCTATTCACGGGCCGCTGTGTAAAAACTACTTGCGTTCGCTAACTTTTCTAACTAACTATAGTGGGCAATCGATCGTTTCTCTTCTGACATTGCGATCGCACCGGTGATCTGTTTTGTACTGAGTTGCGAACTTTTTGTTGCTTCATCTGGCAGTGTCGAGTGCGGAGAACTGAAAAAAGTGATCTTGATTAGTGATAGTGCTGCAGCTGTGGCCGTGTGTGGGTGCGAAGAACAAACGGATAGATAATAGATTGTCTGAGATTGGACTGTATCAGTTTTCTCTCACTCGGTCCGGTTTCACTCGCGTCGTTAATGATCTAGAGCAGATGATAAATGTCCTTCTACACCAAAAGAGTTAAAATAGTGTTTTTTGCGCGAGAAGATGATCGTTGGGTTACACAAAAAGCCTCGGTGACTGTTTATTAGTTTTCTATTTTCTTAGATTTATTTTACTTCAAGTAGCCCAGATACAAGATTGATTGATTTTTTTTATTTATTGTTTTTATGTATAACTAATAAAAACATCATCAATTATATATATTTTAGATGTTTTTTTTTTTCAGCCCTTTCTAGATGTTTTTATCGTTTTTATAAATAATATTTAACAAATTCTTAAATTTAAAGCAAAAAAACTGCAAATCTTGCCTATTTGAAAGAATCCTCCCAATTATCGACATATACATTTAGTTATCGACATATAAATTAGTCCATGAGTGTTACAAAATCTGTAGTGGCAATGTAAATTTCAATACCAAGTTTAATGTGTAAAAACTATATTTAGACTAATCTCCATTGTATTGTGCATTATTTCAGCCGTTCTCTGTTCACACGATCTAAACACACTCCGTCACTCTATTACATTGACTTCAATATTGAACAGTCAATTGCGTTACGATACGGCCGCCGCTCCCGTGCCATCCAATCAAGCGGAACATCCTCACGTTACAAAAAGCATGCCCCATCCCGCGGGCCATATCAAACGACTGGAAACACTGCCTCCCGATGAAAAATCGCACATCTAATCCACTTGTGCTGACATTGCCACTTGGCCGGGGAAGGCACGGAACGCATCATCGCCTGGCCGTGTAATGAACGTGCCCGTGTCCCGTCAAAACACATCTAACACGTCGATAACGAAGCCCGCCGAGAAGAAACGGGACCTATATGGGCAATAATAAAAAGTGTCCTCGCCGGCGGAAAGTGAGCATAAACAAAGGAGCGAAAAAATCCCGGCCCAGACCGGGCGACAGCTTGTTAATTGAAGTGTCATTCCCGTGCCCGGGAAAAAGCATGGTTTTAAAGGGCAAAAAATCATCACGTCATAAAACCGTGCAGCGAGCGCGATAGCGATTATCAGATAACACATAAATCATAACCGCTTCCAACGTGTGCACACGTTCTACGGTGGGGTTTTCCTTTCCACACTTGACGTTGTTCTGCTGCTGTTGCTGCTGTTCGCTATGGGCTCTCGTTTCACTAGCATTTTCCCTTCCGTTCCTGCTGCTGTCAGCACGAAGCGGAGGAATTTTGGTGCAACAAGATCGTGATTTCGTACAGGATGCATTTACAGAATGCATTTAGCTGCGATTGCGGACGAGAAGCGAACAATCCGATAGGCACTAACGAGTGACTAATAACCGACGGAGGCAATTTGTAACCCCGCGTTTTCCCGGGGTGAAGCGGCGCACGAGATTTATACGTTTTCATTTGGCGAAAGTAACAAATGAACGATTTTGTGAGGCGAAGTGGGGAAATTAAAAAAACACGTTATTTAAAAAGGATGATCTTAATTTCTCTAATGTAAAAGGTAGCTGATTGATGCAATCCTCAATAAGGTGGTTGTTTGACGTATATTTGTATCCTTCATTTTTCAGTTATTGAATCTTGAAACCTGATAACGAAGTTAGCTACAAATTGAATAAACTGAATGGTTTATTATCACAAAAGTCATCGACTTGTGAAACCAACGCGGTCTATAGTAATGATTTGGTCGAATTTGAATCGATTTTTTTTTCTATTATTGTTACACAATTTGATTCTATTTTTGTCTATGAAGTTTTCAATTAGAACCCATATTTTACATATTTTATGTTGTAATGAAAAATATTCCCAGAATTTAAAACCAATTGCCATTGAAACATCGAAAAGTTGTCCAGATGTTTGTCTGGAATACGGTCAAACCTTTCCACATCCTTGTTCAACACCATATCACCACGTGACAGATCGTCCGTAAAAAAAAACGAAAAAGCATGGTTTTAAAGGGCAAAAAATCATCACGTCATAAAACCGTGCAGCGAGCGCGATAGCGATTATCAGATAACACAATTTTTTTTTAATTTGATTTTTTTAAATAATTTGCACTAACCATTTATATTATTGCTTATACATATTTTGATGATAACGTTTTCTAGGATTTTCAATAGCCAATAGTTTATAAATTCAATCAATACAAAAAATGTGTAAATTTTATTGTAATTGTGAAGATTGTACAAACAAATAACTATTCTTCCTGGAAATCTTATAAATATTGATTTATTTGAACAAGTACTTACATTCGTGAAGAACTCCTCGGCACTATTCATTCCCTCTGAATATGTTTCCACTGGAATGAATAAGAGAAGACAACAGATCTCATTTCTGTACGATCGTCAACCCAGCCAAACCCTACCCTTGATCATTTCCTCCAGCTTCTGCCGGTCCACCTTGAACC